>JAKSZT010053856.1:856220-910974 GCA_026826555.1 Tolypeutes matacus | reverse complement strand
GGCTGCAGCAGGGCTGATCACCCTCAGGCCCGGGAACAAAGCGGCATTCTTCAGATGTGAAAACTAAGCAACTTAAATTTTCATTTGGCATTATGCACTTGTTTTCACTTGCAACCCATGTAAAAACACTGATTTTACCTAAGGCTCTTTAAATGAAAGAGGTTCTTCAGTTTTCAAAAATTAAAGAAGGTACTTGTTTATTAGGATTCTATTCACATGTTTTCACTTAAAATGTCAATATGCTGGTTTTACCTAATACACTGAGAATGCAGTTACTCTTCATGATGTGAAAACTAAGCAAATCTCTTTTTCATTGGGTGCTATACACTTATTCTCACTTACATCAATGACAAAACAATGGTTTACCTAACACTATTGGAATGCAGTAGTTTCTTCAGTTGGGAAACAGGAATTTACTTCTTTAAATGAATGCTATGCTCTTTTATTCACTTACTGTCAATGGCTAATCAGTTGTGATACCTAACACTCTGAGAATGCAGTAGTTTCTTCAGTTGTGAAACTAAGCATGTTACTTCTTTAATTGGCAGCTATGCACTTGTTTTAACTTAAAACTAATATAAAAATCATGGTTTTACCTAACGTTTAGGAATGCAGTCTTTTCTTCATTTGTGAAAACTGAAGAAGTTATTTTTTTAATTGGCTGCTAGTACTTGTTTTCTCATACAGTCATATCAAAACATTTGTTTGACCAAATGCTTTGTGAATAAAGGAGGTTCTTCAGGTTGAAGACTAAGGAATTTTCTTAATTGCCTGCTACACATTTGTTTCCACTTAGAATCAATGTTAAAACACTTGTTTGACATAATTATCTGAATACACGAGGTTCTTCAGTTTTGAATTCCAAGCAAGTAGTTTAATTTGCCGCTATGCACTTGCTTTTCCTTACAGCCAAAGTCAAACTCTGGTTTTACCTAACACTCTATGAATGAGGGAGGTTCTTCAATTTTAAAAAATTAAACAAGGTACTTGTTTAATAAGATTCTATTCATTTTTTCTCACAATCAATGTAAAAACACTGGTTTTACCTAATGCTTGATGAAAGTAAGTGGTTCTTAGGTTTGAAAACTAAGCAAGTTACTCATTTAAGTGCCTGGTTCACAATTCTTTTCACTTATAATCAATGTCAAATCAGTGATGATACATAAGATTTTGTGAATTCAGTGATTGTTTCACTTGTGAAAACCAAGCAAGATCTTGTTTACTTGGCTACTATGCACTTGTTTTCACATTAAATAAATATCAAAACTCTGGTTTGACCTAATACTTTGCGAATGTATTAAGTTCTTCTGTTTTTGAAAACTAAGCAAACTATTTAGCTGCTATGGCACTTGTTTTCACTTACAATCAATGTCAAAACACTGATTTCACCTAATTCTCTATGAATGCATTACATTTTTAAATTTTGACAACTAAGCAATTTTCTTATTTAAATGGCTATTATGCACTTGCTTTCACTTATAATACCAATATGCTGGTTTTACCTAAAATGCTGAGAATTCAATTGTTTCTTCAAGTTGTGAAAACTAAGCAAGTTACTTTTCATTGGGTGCTATGCACTGGTTTTTACTTACAATCAATGACAAAACCATGGTTTACTCAATGCTGTTGGAATGCAGTTGTTTCTTCAGTTGGGAAAACTAAGCAATTTACTTCTTTTAATAACTACTATGCACTTGCTTTCACTTACAGTCATTGGCAAATCAGTTGTTATACCTAATACTCTGTGAATTCAGTAGTTTCTTCAGTTGTGAAAACTAATCACATTGCTTCTTTAATTGACTACTATGCACTTGTGTTAAATTAACACCAATGTCAAAACCATGGTTTCATTTAACATTCTGGCAATGCAGTAGTTTCTTCATTTGTGAAAGTTGGGGAAATTATTTCTTTAATTGGCTGCTATGTACTTATTATCACTTACATTCAATATCAAAACATTTGTTTGACCTGATGCTCTGTGAATGAAGGGGTTTCTTCAGATTTTAAAACTAAGCAAGCTTCTTGTTTAATTGATTGCTGCACACTTGTCTTCCATTACAGTCAATGTCAAAACCCTGGTTTTAACTAACACTCTGTGAATGAAGAAGTTTCTTCAATTATCAAAAATTAAGCAGATACTTGTTTAATAGGATACTATTCACTTCTCACAATCAATGAAAAAACACAGGTTGAAACTATTTGAATGTAAGTGGTTTTTCAGTTTTGAAAACTAAGCAAGTTTCTCATTTGATTGCCTGCTACACACTTCTTTTCACTTGCATTCAGTTTCAAAATAGTGATTTTACCTAATGCTTGTGAATGCAGGTATTTCTTCTGTTGTGAAAACCAGATGCGTTACTTCCTTATTTGGCTGCTTTGAACTTGATTTCACAATGATTGAAAAAACACTAGTTTTACCTAATGCTTTGTGTATGTAATTAGTTCTTCAGTATGGAATCTATGCAAATTACTCATTTAATTGCTGGCTACACACTTCTTTTTACCTACAGTCAATATCAAAGCATTGGTTTTACTTAATGCTCTGGGAATGTAGTATGTTATTCTGTTTTGAATTCTAATCAAGATACTTGTGTTATTTCTGGTACTTTTTCTCACTTACAATCAATGCCAAAACAGTGGTTTTACCTAATGCTTTATGAATGAAGGAGGTCCTTCAATTTTGAAAACTAAGGAAGTTACTTTTATAATTGACTGTTACACTCTTCTTTTCACTTACATTCAATGCTAAAATGCTGGTTTTACCCAATACTTGTGAAAGCATTAGTTTCTTCAATTGTGAACACTAAGGAAGTTACTTTTTCATTTAGTGTTATGCACTTGTTTTCTCTTAAAACAAATGTCAATACCCTGGATTTACCTAACACTCTGTGAATGAAGGAGGTTCTTCAGTTTTCAAAAATTAAGAAAAGTATTTATTTAATAGGATACTATTCACTTTCCTTTAAAAATAATCAATATCCAAACTCTGGTTTTGTGTAACACTCTGTGAATGAAAGAGGTTCTTCAATTTTCCAAAAATTAAGCAAGGTACTTGTGTAATAGGATGCTATTCGCATGTTTTTACTTAAAATCAATATCAAAATAGTGGTTTTACCTAAAGCTCTGAGAATGCATTCAATTCTTCACTTGTGAAAACTAGGCAGGTTACATCTTTAATGGGCTGCTTTGCACTTGTTTTCCCATACAATCAATAAAATACCACTCGTTTAACCTAGCACTCTGTGAATAGTGGAGGTTCTTCAGTTTTGAAAACTAAGAAATTTATTTGTTTATTTGTCTGCTATGCAATGTTTTCATTTACAATAAATGGAAAAACACTGGTTTTACCTAATGCTCTGTGAATGCAGTAAATTCTTCAGTTTTGAATACTTAGCAAGTTGTTAATTGGCTGCTATGCACTTGTTTTCACTTCCAATATCAATAGGCTGGTTTTACCTAATATGCTGAGAAGGCAGTTATTTCTTCAAGTTGTGAAAACTAAGCAAGTTACTTTTTCATTTGGGTGTTATGCACTTGTTTTCACTTACAATAAATGACAAAACAATGGTTTACCTAATACTCTTCAAATGCAGTAGTTTCTTCTGTTAGGAAAACTAAGCAATTTACTTCTTTAAAAGAATGCTTCACACTTGTTTACACTTACAGTCGATGTCAAAATAGTTGTGATACCTAACACTCTGTGAATGCAGTAGTTTCTACACTTGTATAAACTAATTACTTTACTTATTTGATTGGCTGTTATGCACTTTTTTAAACTTACAAGCAATGTCAAAACATTAGTTTAATGTATTGTTCTGTGAATGCAGGATTTCCTTCAATTTTGAATTACAAGCAAGTAGTTTAATTTGCTTCTATGCACTTGTATTCACTTACAACCCATGACAAACCCTGGTTTTACCTGATGCTCTGTGAATAAAGGAGGTTCTTTAGTTTTCAAGACTTAAGCAAGGTAATTGTTTAGTAGAATACTATTCACTTTTTTAATACTTAAAATCAATGTCAGAATGGTGGATTTACCTAATACTCTGAAAAAGCAGTCATTTCTTCACTAGTGAAATCTAGGTACGTTACTTCCTTAATTGGCTACTTTGCACTTCTTTTTGCATACAATCAATGAAAAACTCTGGTTTAACCTAACATTCTGTGAATGTAGGACATACTAGAGTATTGAAAACTGAGCAAATTACTTAATTATTTGTCTGCTATGGCACTTGTTTTTACTTACAATCAATGTCAAAACACTGGTTTAGCCTAATATTCTGTGAATACAAAAGTTTCTTCAGTTTTGAAAACAAAACAAGTTACTTGTTTAATTGGGTGCTATGCACTTGTATTCACTTAAATGTCAATATGCTGGTTTTACCAAATATGCTGAGAATGCAGTTGTTTCTTCAAGTTGTGAAAACTGACAAGTTACTTTTTCATTGGGTCCTAAGCACTTGTTTTCATTTAGAATCAATGAAAAACAGTGGTTTACTGAACAATGTTGGAATGTGTAGTTTCTACAGATGAGAAAACTAAGCAATTTACTTCTTTAAGTGACTGATGTGCACTTGTTTTCACTTACAGTCAATAACAAATCAGTTGTCATGTTTAACATTCTGTAAATGCAGTAGTTTCTTCAGTTGTGAAGACTAAGCATGTTACTTCTTTAATTGCCTCTATGCACTTGTTTTAAATTACAAACAATGTAAAATATAGGTTTAATATCTAACGTTCTGGGATTGTAGTAGTTTTTTTTCATTTAGGAAAACTAAGGAAGTTATTTCTTTAATTGGCTGCTATGCACATGTTTTCACTTACAATTAACTTCAAAACTCTGGTTTTACCTAATGTTCTGTGAACACAGTTGATTCTGCAGTTTTGAAAACGTAGAAAGAAATTAGTTTCAGGGCTGCTACGCTCGTGTTTTCACTTATAATCAATGTGAAATCTCCAGTTTTAATGCTCTGCAAACAGAGGATGTTCTTCACATTTGTAAAGTAAATAATATATTTGATTCTTTGGCTGAAATGCACTTATTTTCACTTACAAACAAAGTCAAAACACTGCTTTTACCTTGTGTTATGCCTCTGCACTAATTTCTTCAGTTTCATAAACTAAGCATGATACTGGTTTCCTTGGATTCTATGCACTAGTATTCACTTAGAATCGAAGGCAAACACTGGTTTTACCTAACATGGAATCCATGCAGGTGGGTCTCCAGCTTTGAAAACTAAGCAAGATACTCATTTCATTAGCAGCTATGCACATGTTTTGAATTAAAATCTATTTCAAAATCCTGCTTTTAACCTAATGCTCTGTGAATATAGGAGGTTCTTCACTTTTGTAAACTAAGTAAGATACTTGTTTCCTTTGCTGCTATGCACTTGCTTTCACTCACACTCAATATAAAAAATTGCTTTTACCTAATGCTATGGCAATGCAGTGGATTCTTCAGTTTTAAAAACTAAGGAAGATACTTGTTTCCTTGGCTGCAATGCACTTGTTTTTTACTTACAATAAAATTCAAAACACTGGTTTCACCTAACACACTCAGAATTCCAGTGGTTCTTCAGTTTTAACAACTAAGATAGATACTCTTTCTTTGGCAGCTATGCATGTGTTTTGACTTACAAACAACTTTAAAACCCTGGTTTTGGTAAATGGTCTGTGAATGCAGTTATTATTTAGTTTTGAAAACTAAGAAAGGAACTTGTTTCTGTGGCTACTGAAAGTCGGTCTTTCAGTTTTGGAAATGAAGAAAGAGTTTTTCATTGGTTACTCTACACATGTTTTCACTTTTAATTAATGTTAAAACACTGGTTTGACTTAATGCCCTGTTAATTCAGGTGGTACAAAAGTTTTTAAATGAAAGTGAGATACTTGTTTCCTTGGGCTGGTATGCACGTGTTTTCACTTACAATCCATGCCAAGACACTGCATTTACCTAATGCTGTGCAAACTCAATAGTTTCTTCTCTTTTGAAATCTTAATAAGATCCTTGATTCTTTTGTTGCTATGCACGTGTTTTCACTTACAATCAACTTCAAAACACTGTTTTTACCTAAAAATCTGTGAATACCGTAGGTTTTTCAGTTTGAAAATTAGGACTGAGACTTGTTTCCTTGGATGCTATGCATGTGTTTTCACTTATAATCCAAGCAAAAGCCTGGTTTTACCTAACATTCTGAATGCAGGATTTAATTCAATTTTGAAAACTAAGTGATAAACACTTTTATTTGGAGACTATGCACATATTTTGACTTACAATCAACTTCAAAACACTGGTTTTACCTAAAGCTCTGTGACACAGTTGATTTGTTCATTTTGAAAACTAAGTAAGGAAATTGATTCATTGGCTGCTATCCACGTGTTTCCATTTATAATCAATGTCAAAACTCCTGTTTTACTTAATGACCTGTGAAAACAGAGGTGCTTCATTTTGAAAAGAAAGAAATATTTTTGAAAAGCCAGAGTGAGACTTGTCTCATTGGCTGCTATTCACGTGTTTTCACTTAGAATCAAAGGCAAACACTGGTTAAACCTAACACAGTCTGTATGCAGGTGGGTCTCCAGTTTTTAAAACTAAGCAAATATTCATTTCTTTGGCAGCTATGCACCTGTTTTGAGTTACAATCAACTTCACAATCCTGGCTTTATCCTAATGCTCTGTGAATGCAGGACTTCCTCACTTCTGTGAAGTAAAAAATATACTTGTTTCCTTGGCTGCTATGCACTTGTTTTCACTTACAACTAATGTCAAAACATCACTTTTACCAAATACAATGACAAAGCAATAGTTTTTTCACTTTTGAAATCTAAGTAAGATTCTTGTGCATTTCCTGCTTTGCACGTGTTTCCACTTACTGTCAACTTCAAGGCACTGGTTTTACCTAATATTCTATGAATTCAGGTGTATTTCAATTTTGAAAGGTAAGTAAGAGACTTGTGTCTTTGGCTACTATGCATTTGCTTTCACTCACAGTGTAAAAATACTGCTTTTAACCTAATACTATGCCAATGCTGTGGTTGCTTCAGTTTGAAAACTATGCAAGATACTTGTTTCCTTGGCTTCAATGCCCTTGTTTTGACTTAAAATAAATTCAAAACACTGGTTTTACCTAAATCACTTGGAATGCAGGTGGTTGTTTCGTTTTGACTACTAAGACAGATGCTCTTTTCTTTGGTAGCTATGACCAGGTTTTGGCATGCAATCAACCTCAAAACCCTGGTTTTACCTAATGCTCTGGAATGCAGTTGATTCTTTAGTTTTGAATCTAACAAAGTAACTTTTTTTCAGTGGCTGCTATGCACATGTTTCCACCTATAATCAAAGTTAAAACTCCAGATTTACTTAATGCTCTGTGAATAAAGGAGGTGAATCACATTTGTAAAATAAATAAGATACTTGTTTTCTTGACTTCTATGCACTTGTTTTCCAATACAAAAAAAAATACAAAACACTAGCTGTTTTTCAGATTTGACAACTATGAGAAATAGTCTTTCATTGGCAGCTATGCATGTGTTTTGACTTACAATCAACTTCAAAACCCTGGCTTACCTAAATTTCTTGGAATTCCGTCAGTTTTCTGTTTTGAAAATGAATAAATAATCTTGTTTCATTGGATGCTATGCACGTGTTTTCACTTAAAATCAATGTTAAAACACTGGCTTTACCTAATGCTCTGTGAATTCATGTGATACTGAAGTTTTGAAATACAAGTGAGATTCTTGTTTACTTGGCCCCTATACACTTGTTTTCACTTACAATCAATGTCAAAACACATCTTTTACCTAATGCAATTCCAAAGCACTAATTTCTTCACTTTTGAAATATAAGTAATTTTCTACTTTCATGTGCTGCTATGCACGTATTTTCACTTACAATCATCTTCATAACTCTCGTTTACCTAAAACATTATGAATGCAGTCGGGTTTCAACTTTGAAAATGAAGAAAGAATCATTTCATTGTTTGTTCTGCAGGTGTTTTCACTTATAATCAATGCTAAAACACTGGTTTTGCCTAATGCTCTGTGAATTGAGGGATAGAAAAGTTTTGAAATGCAAGTGAGACACTTGTTCCTTGGCTGCTATGCACTTGTTCTCCCTTACATCCAATTTCAAAATATGATGTTTACCTAATGCTCTGCCAGCGCAGAAATTCCTTCACTTTTGAAGTCTAAACAAGATTCTCTTTTCATTTACTGGTATTCATGTGTTTTCACTTACAATCAACTTCAACAGAATAGTTTTACCTAAGACACTCTGAATCCAGGTAATTCTACCATTTTGACAAGGAAGCAATATACTCTATTCATTTGCAGCTATGTACATGTTTTGACTTGCAATCTACTACAAAACCCTGGTTTACCTAAAACTCTGAGAATGCTGTACACTTTTCTGTTTTGTAAATGAAGAAAGATTATTATTTCATTGGCTGCTATGCACGTGTTTTCACTTATAATCATTGAAAAAAACACTTATTTTCTTAAAGGTTCTTTATTTTTGTAAAGTAATTAAGGAACTTGTTTCCTTGGCTGCTATGCACTTGTTTTTGCTAACAATCAAGGTCAAAACACTGCTATTGCCTAGTGCTATGCCAATGCACTAATTTCTTCAGTTTTGGAAACTAAGCAAGATTCTTGTTTCATTGGTGTCTATGCACTTGTTTTCACTTAGAATCAAACGCAAAAACTGGTTTTACCTAACACAATTTGTATGCAGATGTGTCTCCGGTTTTTAAAATTAAGCAAGATATTCATTTCTGTTGTCAGCTATGCACTAGTTTTGAGTTACAATGAACTTCATATCCTGGTTTTAACCTAATGCTCTGTGAACACAGGCGTTTCTTCACTTCTGTAAAGTAAGAAAAATACCTGTTTTCTTGGCTGCTATGCACTTGTTTTCACCTACAAGCAATGTCAAAACATTATTTTACATAATATTATGCCAATGCAGGAGTTTCTTCACTTTTGAAGTCTAAGTAAGATTCTTGTTTCATTTACTGGTATGGACGTGTTTTCACTTACAATCAATTCAACAGACTGGTTTTACCTAAAACACTCTGAATCCAGGTGATTCTTCAGTTTTGAACAAGTAATCAAGATACTCTTTTCATTGGCAGCTATTACGTGTTTTGACTTACCGTAAACTACAAAACACTGGTTTACCTAAACTCTGTGAATGCTGTCAGTTTTTCTGTTTTGAAAATGAAGAAAGATTATTGTTTCGTTGTCTGCTATGTACATCTTTTAACTTATAATCTATTTCAAAACACTGGTTTTCCTAATGCTTTGTGGATACAGGAGGTTCTTCCATTTTGTAAAGTGAATAAGATATTTGTTTCCTTGGCTGCTATGAACTTGTTTTCACTTACAACAAATGTCAAAACACTGCTATTGCTGAGTGCTATACCAATGCACTAATTACTTCAGTTTTTTTTTTTTTAATTAAGCTAGATTCTTGTTTCATTGGCTTTTATGCATTTGTTTTCACTTTGAATTACAGGCAAACACTGGTTTTACCTAACTCAATCCAAATGCAGGAGGTTCTCCAGTTTAGAAAACTAAGCAAGTACTCTTTTCTTTGGCAGTTATGTACATGTTTTGAGTTACAATCAACTTTAAAATCTTGGTTTTAACATAATGGTCATAAGGTTCTTTATTTTTGTAAAGTAAGTAAGATACTTGTTTCATTGGCTGCTATGCACTTGTTTTCACTTACAACCAATGTCAAAACACGGCTTTTACCTAATGTTATGCCAATGCAGTAATTTCTTCACTTTTGAAATATAAGAAAGGTTCTTGATTCATTTGTTGCTCTGAACATGTTTTCACTTACAATCAAATTCAAAGCACTGGTTTTTACCAAATGCTCTGTGAATGCAGGTGATATTTCAATTTTGAAAGGTAAGTAAGATACTTGTTTCCTTGGCTCCTATGTATTTGCTTTCACTCACAAACAATGTTAAAACACTGCTTTTTCCTAATGCTTTGCCAATGCAGTGGTTTGCTCAGTTTTGAAAACGAAGCATGATACTAGTTTCCTTGCTGCAATGCACTTGTTTTCACTTAAAATAATATTCTAAAGACAGGTTTACTTAACATCTCCTGAATGCAGGTGTTTCTTCACTTTTTACAACTATAGAAGACACTCTTTTCATTGGCAGCTATGGACGTGTTTTGACTTACAATCAACTGGACCCATGAATCCTGGCTATGGGAGAATCAGCACGATAGAGAGGATGCTGATTCAGAGCATACACAGCCTCCTAGAGAACATTGTCCCAACCCTGCAAGGTATTGCCCCCTACTGGGCACCATAATTGAGTCTTCAAAAGGCCATTCCACTGTTCTATTAATCCACCTGCTTCAGGGTGATGGGGAACATGGCAACATCAGTGAATTCCATGGGCATGTGCCCATTCCCACACATTTGCTGTGAAATGGGTTACTTGATCAGAAGCAATGCTGTGTGGAATGCCATGATGGAAGATAAGACTTTCGGTAATTCCACAGATGGTAGTTTTGGAAGAAGCATTGCATGCTGGAAAAGCATAGCCATAGCTAGAGTATTTGTCTATTCCAGTTAAAACATCACAGCTCCTTCCATGGTAGAAGTGGCCCAATG
The DNA here is from genome assembly GCA_026826555.1 of Tolypeutes matacus. Classification (NCBI taxonomy): domain Eukaryota; kingdom Metazoa; phylum Chordata; class Mammalia; order Cingulata; family Chlamyphoridae; genus Tolypeutes; species Tolypeutes matacus. Next base: position 900,341 of record JAKSZT010053856.1, on the reverse strand, counting down.
TAGTCAACCTGCCACCAGTTAGCAGGGTGGTCACCTTTAGGAATTGTGCCATATCTGGGGCTGAGTGTGGGTCTCTGCTGCTGGCAGATTGGGCATTCAGCAGTGGCTGTAGCCAAGTCAGCTTTGATGAGGGGAAGTCCAGGTTGCTGAACCCATGGAAAACCTCCATCCCTACCTCCATGGCCACGTTGTTCATGAGCCCATTGGGCAATGACAGGAGTGGCTGGGGAAAGAGTTTGAGCATTAGCCTCAGAGTGGGCCATCTTATCCACTTGATTATTAAACTCTTCCTCTGCTGAAGTCACCGTGGGACACGAATATGTTTATGTTTTTTGCCCACTCAGAAATGTCTAGCCACATAGCTCTTCCCCAGACTTCCTTGTCACCAATTTTCCAATCATGTTCCTTCCAAGTCCCTGACCATCTAGCCAAACCATTGGCAATGGCCCATGAATCTGTGTACAAATGCACCTCTGGACATTTATTCTTCCAAGCAAAATGAACAGCTAGATTCACTACTTGAAACTATGCACACTGGGAGGATTTACCCCTACCACTATCCTTCAAGGATGTCCCAGAAAAGGGCTGCAGTGCTGCTGCTGTCCACTTTTGGGTGATACCTGCATATTGTGCAGAACCATCTGTAAACCAAGCACGAGTTTTCTCATCCTCAGCCAAATGATTGTAATGGACTCCCAATGAGACCAAAGCTGTGGGTTGGTAAAGAGAAGGCAACATGGCAGGGGTGGTGACCATTGGCATTTGGGCCACTTCCTCATGTAACTTACTTGTGCCTTCAAGACCTGCTTGAGCCCTATCTCATATATACCTCATCCACTTTATTACTGAGTGCTTCTGTGCATGCCCAACATTATGGTTTGGTGGGTCAGACAATACCCAGCTCATGATAGGCAACTCAGGTCTCATGGTAACTTGATGGCCCATGCTTAAGCATTCAGTCTCTACTAAGGCCCAGTAGCAAGCCAAAAGTTGCTTCTCAAAAGGGAAGTAGTTATTTGCAGAGGATGGCAAGGATTTGCTCCAAATTTCTAAGTGTCTATGCTGCAATTCCCCTATAGGGGCCTGCAAAAGTCTCCAGACAGCATCTCTACTTGCCACTGAAACTTCCAGCATCATTGGGTCTGCTGGAACATATGGTCCAAGTGGTAGTGGAGCTTGCAGAACAGCCTGGTCCTGTCACAGAGAGATATCACACTCTTTTTCCAGCCCCCAATCAAACCTAGCTGCTTTTCTGGTCACTCAGTAAATGGGCTGGAGTAGCACATCCAAATGAGGAATGGGTTGTCTCCAAAATCCAAAGAGGCCAACTTAGTGTTGTGCCTCTTTTTTTGGTCATAGGATGGGCCAGGTTCAACAGCTTATCCTTTAATTTAGAAGGAATATCTTGACAGGCCCCACACTACTGGATACCTAGAAATCTCACTGAGGTGGAAGAATTCTGTATTTTTGTTGAATTTATTTCCCATCCTCTCCCACACAATTGACTTACAAATAAATCTAGAGTGTCTGCAACTTCTTGCTGAGTAGGTCCTATCAATATGATATCATCAATATAATGGACCAGTGTGATGTTTTTTGGGAGATACAGATGATCAAGGTCCCTGTGGACAATATTATGACATAGGGCTGGAGAGCTGATATACCCCTGAGGCAGGACAGTGAAGGTATACTGCTGGCCTTTCCAGCTGGAAGCAAACTGTTTCTGGTGGTACTTACTAATAGCAATTGAGAAAAAAGCATTTGCCAAATCAACAGCTGCTTACCAGATATCAGAGGAAGTGTTGATTTGTTCAAGCAATGATACCACATCTGGGACAGCAGCTGCAATTGGAGTCACCACCTGGTTAAGTTTATGATAATCTGCTGACATCCTCCAATATCCATCTGTTTTCTGCACAGGCCAAATAGGAGAGTTGAATGGGGATGTGGTGGGAATCACCACCCCTGCATTCTTCAAATCCTTGGTGGTGGCACTAATCTCTGCAAACCCTCCAGGAATCCAGTATTGCCTTTGATTTACTATTTTGCCAGGCAGGGGCAGTTCTAGAGGCTTCCACTTGGCCTTTCCAACCATAATAGCCCTTATTCCACAAGTCAGGGATCCAATGTGTGGATTCTGTCAGTTACTGAGTACATCTATTCCAATTATGCATTCTGGAACTGGAGATAACCACAGAATGGGTCCAGGGACCCAGTGGACCCACTGTTAGACAGATCTGAGCTAAAACTATATCAATAAACTCACCTCCATAAGCCCCTAATCTGACTGGTGGGTCACAGTGATGTTTTGGGTCTCCTAGAATTAATGAGTCTTCTCAGCCTGTGTCTAATAATCCCCAAAATGTCTGGTCATCTCCTTTTCCACAATACACAGTTAGTCTGGCAAAAGGCCTTAGGCCTCCCTGGAAAAAGGTGGGAGAAAAATTAACATTATAAATTTTTGGCAGTCTAACAGGATCCTTCCCCAAGGGCACTTGGCCTTCTCCTCATTCAAGGGACTCTGGGTGTGTAAACTGTATCAAGTCTTGGAATTGATTAAGTGGCCATGATTCTTGGCATCTGTAATTTGAGTTAGGGTTTTGTTCACTTGACCTAGAACACTTCTGCTTATGCAGATCCAGAAGAAATTTAGTATACTGCCAGTGTATTTCACTACTGGTATTTCACTACCCCATGATCTATTAGCCAATGCCATAATTCCATGTGACTCACACTATTCTGTGTGCTGTTTTGAATCTGCCTTTCATTGCAGTAGACACGCCCACTTTTCCTTATCTGGAAAAGTTTTCCATAACTGCCAATACCTGACTTTTACCGGGCCGAGATCCGATCATCCCCATAATATTTAAGGAATCGAATTTCATTATAGCCCCCTCCCACAGTAATATCTGGACTGCAGAGAAGAGCAACCACAGAGCTCTTCAGAGAAGATGGATTTAATCTTTAATCCTCACAGTCCTGGTTAAAGGTGTGTCATCTGGACATTCCTGGGGTGCTTGGGCAGGTCTCAAATGGTAAAGCCATTCTAGCATTCCAAACTCTCTAAAGCTTTGAATTCCCTCATCTACTGTATACCATGGCAAATCAGGCATCTCAACATCAGACATGCTAGGCCCTCGTTTGTTTTATGCTTCAGTCAGCCACCCAAACAAATTGTTAGAGCCCTTTCTAACCACTTGAGCTAGAGTGTTGAATCCAGAATTCTGCTTAGTGGGTCCATATCAATAAATTCAGCCTGATCCAACTTTATATTCCTTCCACCATTATCCCATACCCTTAGCATCCATTCTCAAACATATTCCCCAGATTCTCTCTATATAAGTTGGAAAACTCGTGCAGTTCTTTCAGAGTATAGCATACTTCCTCATGGGTCACACTTTGTATTTCACCTTTGGGGGCTTGTTATGATTTTAGTCTAGTAATGTGTCTCAAAGACAATGGGGTGGGGGTGTGGAGAAGGAGAAGGATTAAAGATGTCTTGCAGGCTACTGAACTGAGGGCATTCTTTTGCATTTTCTTCTGATGAGACAGGATTAATATCTTCAGGCATGGGTTGGAAGACAGATCCCTCAGGGCAGATTGGAAGTTGGATAGTGCATCCTGGAGTTTGGCTGGTACCTGTCTCAGGGCTGGAAGGAAGTCCAGACTCCCTAGGACAGGCTGGATGCTGGATGATACAAGCAACCAGATGGTTGACAGGGTGTGGTCTCCAAAGGGCAGGCCATCACAGTTTTATCTGGTAAAGTCTCAGCAGAATTTAGGGTTCCAATGTCCCCACCAATATTATCATCATCCCATATGTCTCCATTCCTATCCCCAAGGTTCCATTCCTTTCCAATCAATGCCTTCACTTTAATTGCAGAAACCCTGTGAGGTTGAGATTTTAGTTTCCTCTGTATTTCTGCTTCTCAGATATCTCAAGTCTGTGGCTACAAGAGACAAGATTTTCTTTCAAGGCACATGTAGAAACTTGCATATAATTCATGTGGCATTTAATTTTCAAATTTGAAGACTTTAGCTCTTCTCTTTATTTTGTAACTGTATCCAGAGTATCTAGGAGGAGCCAGCCAACATCATTATACTTTTTGACTCCACAAAATTCTGTTAAGGTGTTGAATACACTCTCACCCAGATCCTTGCTTCTTATAAGTGTGGAAGTAGGGGAATCCAGTGATGTTATTTTGTGTTACTCTGTCAGCTCATGCCATGGACTGTTATCAAACTCTTAATTATTGGAAAGGAAGTCATTAGTACCCCTGAGTCCAATTAGAGTAGAGAGTCAATTACAAAACTTGCAGAACCACCCCAGACATCCCATGTTTAAGATGCTGTTCCTCAAGAACCACTACTGGTACCAAGCTATATTAGTCAGGGTTGTCTCAGGAAACAGAATCAACAGGAGATATCTTTCAATAATATGAGATTTTAAAAAGTGTCTCTCACACGACTGTGGGCATACACAAGTCCAGGTTCTGCAGGCAGGCTGCAAACCAGGGTCTCTGGTGAAAGTCTGATGCAAGGTCTTTGTGAGTTTCTGGGAGAAGTTGCCTGTCCAATGATGAACTTGGAAATTCTCTCTAAATGTCGAAATCACTTCCCCATTTAAAGCATTCAACTGATTGAATAAAAGCATCACCCACTGATGATGTAATCTCCCCAATTGATGCAGACGTAATCAGGAATCCATGCAGTAAACTCAATGGTGATTGAAGTCTATAAAAGTTCTTGTATTACAATTAGCCCAGTGATTGCTGGAACAAACACCTGGAGTCAATTACCTGGCCGAGTTGACACATTAGCCTAACCATCACAGACTGTAAGTCAAAACAAGTGCCTTGCAGCCAAGGAAACAAATACCACACTTGCATTTCAAAACCTTTGTACTTCCTGAATTCACAGAGCATTAGTGAAAACCAGTGTTTAGCATTGATTATAAGTGAAAATACATGCAAAGCTGCCAATAAATCAAGATTCTTTCTTCATTTTCAAAACTGAAAACCTGACTGCATTCTCAGAGTTTTAGGTAAACAAGGGTTTTGAAATTGATTGTAATTCAAAACATGTGCATAGCTGCCAATGAAAAGAGTATCTGTCTTAGTTGTCAAAACTGAAGAATCACCTGCATTCAGAATGTGTTAGGGAAAAAATATTGTTCTGAATTTTATTGTAAGTGAAAACAAATGCATTGCAGCTATGGAAATAAGTATCTCACTTATTTAAAAAAACAAAAAACAAAAAACACTGCATTGCTATAGCGTTTTGTAAAAGCAGTATTTTGACATTGACTGTGAGTGAAAGCAAGTGCTTAGCAACCAAGGAAACAAGTATGTTAATTACCTTTCAAAATTGAAATACCTTCTGCATTCACAGAACGTTAGGTAAAACCAGTGTTTTGCAGTTGATTGTATGTGAAAACACATGCATATCAGCAAAGGAAACAAGAAACTTGCTTTGATTTTCAAAAGTGAAGAAACTACTGCATTGGCATTTTAAAAGTGGTGTATTGACATTTTTTGTAAGTGAAAACATGTGCATAGCAGACAATGAAACAAGTATCTTCCTTACTTTACAAAAGTGAAGAAATATCTGTAATCACAGAGCATTAGGTTAAAATCAGGAATTTGAAGTTGTTTATAACTCAAAACAAGTGCATAGCTGCCAATGAAAGGAGTAAATTGCTTAGTTTTGAAAACAGAAGAAACCACTGCATTGGCATAGCATTAGGTAAACAGTTTTTGGACATTGATTATGATTCAAAGCAAGTGCTTAGAAGCCAAAGGAACAAGTATCTTACTTACATTTCAAAATTGATATACCTCCTCTGTTCACAGAACATTAGGTGAAACCAGGGTTTTGAAGTTTATTGTAAATGAAAACACATTCATAGCAGCAAATAAACCAAGATTCTTACTTAGATTTCAAAAGAGAAGAAACTACTGTATTGGCATAGCATTAAGTAAAAGTGGTGTTTTGACATTGGTTGTAAGTGAAAACAAGTGCAGAGCAACCAAGGAAACAAGTATCTTACTTACTTTATAAAAGTAAAGAACCTCCTTTATTCACAGAGCTTTAGGATAAAACCAGGATTTTGAAGTTGACTGTAAATCAAACCAAGTACATAGCTGCCAATGAAATGAGTATCTTGCATAATTTTCAAAACAAGAGAACCTCCTTCATTCAGACTGTGTTAAGTAAAACCAGTGTTTGCTTTTGATTCTAAGTGAAAACAAGTGCATAGAAACCAAGTGAAAAGAATCTTGCATAGTTCTCAAAGCTGAAGAAATTAGTGTAATGGCATAGCACTAGGAAACAGCAGTGTATTGACATTGACTGTAAGTGCAAAAAAGAGCATAGCAGCCATCAAACAAGTATCTTAATTACTTTACAAAAGTGAGGAACGCCCTGTATTCACAAAGCATTAGGAAAACCAGGTTTTTGACATTGATTATAAGTGAAAACACTTGCAATGCAGCCAATGAAACAAGTTTCTTTATTGGCTTTCAAAACTGAAATGCCAACTGCCTTCACAGAGTGTTAGGTAAAAGCAGTGTTTTGAAGTTGATTGTAAGTGAAAACATGTGCAAAGCAGCAAATGAAACAAGAATCTTATTTAAATTTCAAAAGTGAAGAAAATACTGCATTGGCATGGCTTTAGTTAAGGGGAGGCTTTGACATGGATTGTAAGTGAAAACAAGTGCATAGCAGCCAAGGAAACAAGTATCACACTTGCATTTCAAAACATTAGTGCCTCTTGAATTCACAGAGCATTAGGTAAAAGTATCATTTTAACATTGGTTATAAGTGAAAACACATGCAGAGCTGCCAATGAAGCAAGATTCTTTCTTCATTTTCAAAACTGAAAAACCAACTGCAATAACAGAGTTTAGGTAACCCAGGGTTTTGAATTTTACTGTTAGTCAAAATACATACATAGCTGCCAATGTAAAGAATATCTTGCTTAGTTGACAAAACTGAAGAAATGCCTGCATTCTGAGTGTCTTAGTTAAAATAGTGTTTTGAATTTTATTGTAAGTGAAAACAAGTGCATTGCAGCAAAGGAAATTAGTATCATGCTTTGTTTTCAAAACTGAACAAACAACTGCACTGTCAGAGCATTGGTAAAAGCAGTGTTTTCACATTGATTGTGAGTGAAAACAATGGCATAGCAGCCAAGGAAACAAGTATCATACTTACCTCTCAAAATTGAAGTTCCTCCTGTATTCACAGAACATTAGGTAAAACAAGTGCTTTGAAGTTGACTGTAGGTGTAAACACATGCAAAGTAGCAAATGAAACAATAATATTATTTCAATTTCAAAAGTGAAGAAAATACAGCATTGCCATAGTAAAATCAGTGTTTTGACAATGGTTGTAAGTGAAAATCAGAGCACATCAGCCAAGGAAACAAGTATCTTATTTACCATACAAAAGTGAAGAACCTCCTGTATTTACAGAGCATTAAGTTAAAACCAGGACTTTGAAGTTGATTATAACTCACAACAAGTGCATTGTGGCCAATGAAATGGGGATGTTCATTAATTTTCAAAACTTGGGAACCTCTTGCATTCAGACTGTGTAATGTAAAAGTAGTGTTTTCCTTTGAGTCTAAGTGAAAACAAGTGCATAGAAGACAAGGTAACAAGTATCTTCCTTAGTTTTAAAAACTGAAGAAATTAGTGCATTGGCATAGCACTAGGTAAAAGCAGTGTTTTGACATTGATTATAAGTGAAAACAAATGCATAGCAGTCAAGGAAACAAGTACTTTACTTACTTAACTTTTCAAAAGTGAATCACCTCCTGTGTTCACAAAGCATTAAGTAAAACTGGAGTTTTGATATTGATTATAAGTCAAAATACGTGCAGAGCAACCACTGAAACAAGTTTATTTCTTAGTTTTCAACACTAAAGAATCAACTGCTTTTACAGAGTATTAGGTAAAACCTGGATTTTGAAGTTGATTGTAAGTCAAAACATGTGCATAGTCTCCAATCAAAAGAGTATATTGCTTAGTTTTCAAAACTGAAGAAACTCCTGCATTCAGAAAGGGTTAGTTAAAACCAGGGTTTTGACTTTGGTTGTAAGTGAAAACATGTGCATAACAGCCAATAAAAAAAAGCCTTTATCTTAAATTTCACATTGAAAAATGTACTGTATTCACGAGTGTTAGGTAAAACCAGGGTTTTGGCGTTGATTGTAAGTGAAAACATGTGCATAGCATCAAATGAAACAAGAATTTTACTTAGATTTCAAAACTAAATAAACCAGTGCATTGTCACAGCATTAGGTAAAAATGGTGTTTTGACATTGGTTGCAAGTTAAAAAAAGTGCATAGCAGCCAAGGAATCAAGTATCTTACATTCTTTACAAAAGTAAAGAAACTTCTGTATTCACAGAGCATTGGTTTAAACCAGGATTTAGAAGTTAATTGTAGCTCAAAACAAGTGCATAGCTGCCAATGAAATGAGGATGTTGGTTAGTTTTCAAAACTGGAGAACATCCTACATTCAGAATCTTTTAGGTAAAACTGGTATTTGCCTTTGAGTCCAAGTGAAAACAACTGCATAGAAGCCAAGGAAACATGTATCTTGCTTAATTTCAAAATTAAAGAAACCACTCTATTGGCATAGCATTAGGTAAAAGCAGGGTTTTGATATTCATTGTGAGTGAAAGCAAGTACATAGCTGCCAAGGAAACAAGTATCTTACTAACTTTTAAAAAGTGGAGTACCACGTCTTTTCACAGAGCATTAAATAAAACAAGAGTTTTGACAGTGATTATGGGTGGAAACACTTGCATAGCACCCACTGAAACAAGTTTATTTCTTAATTTTTATAATTAAAGAATCAAATGTGTTCACAGAGCATTAGGTAAAACGATGGTTTTCAAGTTGATTGTAAGTCAAAACACATGCATAGTCTCCAATGAAAAGAGTATACTGCTTAGTTTTCAAAACTGAGGAAACTCCTGTATTCAGAGAGAGTTAGGTAAAACCAGTGTTTTGACTTTGATTATGAGTAAAAACAGGTGCATAGCTGCCAATGAAACAAGCCTCAGCCTTACATTTCAAACTAAAAAACCTATTGTATTCACAGTGTTATGTAAAACCACTGTTTTGAAATTGATTGTAAATTAAAACATGTTCATAACAACAAATGAAACAAGAATCTTACTTAGATTTCAAATGTGAAGCAGCTACTTCATTGGCATAGCATTAGGTAAAAATGGTGTGTTGACATTGATTGTGAGTGAAAGCAAGTGCATAGCAGCCAGGAAACAAGTATCATACTTACTTACAAAAGTGAAGAGCCTCATGTAGTCACAGGGAATTAGGTTAAACCAGAATTTTGAACCTGATTGTAATTAAAAAACAGTGCATAGCTGCCAATGAAATGAGGATCTTGGTTAGTTTTCAAAACAGGAGAACCTCCTACATGCAGATGGTGTTACATAAAACTAGTGTTTGCCTTTGAGTGTAAGTGAAAACAAGGGCATAGAAGTCAAGGAAACAAGTATCTTGATCAGTTTTCAACACTGAAGTATTTAGTGCATTGGCATAGCATTAGGAAAAGGCAGGATTTGACATTTATTGTGGGTGAAAGCAAGTGCATCACAGCCAAGGAAACAAGTATCTTATGTAACTTTTCACAACTGAAGTACCTCCTGCATTCACAGAGTGTTAGGTAAAACCAGAGTTTTGAAGTTGATTATAAGTCAAAATATTTACATAGACTCCAATGAAAAGAGTATATTGCTTAGTATTCAAAACTTAAGAAACTCCTGCATTCAGAGAGTATTAAGTAAAAGCAGTATTTTGATTTCAATTATAAGTGAAAACACGTGCAGAGCAGCCAATGAAAGAAGTCTCATTCTTACTTTTCAAACAGAAACCCCCCCTGTATTCACAGAGTGTCAGGTAAAACCAGTGTTTTGAATTTGATTGTAAGTAAAACCATGTGCATAATGGCAAATGAAACAAGAATCTTACCTAGATTTCAAAATTGAAGAAACCACTTCATGGGATAGCATTAGGTAAAAGCAGGGTTTTGACATTGATTGTGATTGAAATCAAGTGCATAGCAGCAAAGGAAACAAGTACCTTACTTACCTTTCAAAATGAAATGCCTCCTGCAGTCACAGAGTGTTAGGTAAAACCAGTGTTTTGAAGTTGATTGCAATTGAAAACACAGGCATAGCAGCAAATGAAACAGAAATCTTACTTAGATTTCAAAAGTGAAGAATCTAGTGCATTGGCATAGCATTAGGTAAAAATGGAGCTTTGACATTTGTTGTAAGTGAAAACAAGTGTATATCAGCCAAGGAAACAAGTATCTTACTTACCTTACAAAAGTCAAGAACCCTCTGTATTCACAGATCATTGGGTTAAAACAAGGAAAAGGAAATTTATTGAATCTCAAAACAAGCACATAACTGCCCATGAAATGAGTATCTTGCTTATTTTTCATAACTGGAGAACTGACTGTATTCACAGAGCATTAGATAAAAGCAGTGTTTTCAACTTGATTGTAAGTAGAAATATTGCATTGCCACAAATGAAACAATAATAATCTTATTTAGATGTCAAAAGTGAAGAAGCTACTGCATTGGCATATCCTTATAAAAAGGGGTGATTTGACAAGAATTGTAAGTGAAAACAAGTGCATAGCAGACAAGAAAACAAGTACCGTACTTGCATTTAAAAACGTTAGTGTTTTCTGAATTCACAGAGTGTTAGGCAAAACCAGTGTTTTAACATTCATTATAAGTGGAAACACATGCAGAGCAGCCAATGAAACAAGATTATTTCTTCATTTTCAAAATTGAAAAACCAACAGTTTTTGCAGAATCTTAGGTTTACCAGGGTTTTGAAGTTTATTGTAAATAAAAACGTGTATATTTGTCACTGAAGAGTATCTACCTTAGTTGTCAAAACTGAAGAATTGCCTGCAGTCAGAGTGTGTTAGGTAAAAGAAGTGTTTTGAATTTTATTGTAAGTGAAAACAAATGAATTGCAGCCAAGGAAACAAGCATCTAGCTTAGTTTTAAAAATGGAAGAATCCACTGCATTGGCATAAAATAGGTAAATGCAGTGTTTTGAGATTGTGAGTGAAAGCAAGTGCAAAGAAGTCAAGGAAACAAGTATCTTACTTAAGTTTCAAAATTGAAATACCTCCTGCATACAGAGAACGTTAGGTAAAACCAGTGTTTTGAAGTTGATTGTAGGTGAAAACACGTGCATAGCAGCAAATGAAACAAGAATCTTACTTTGCTTTCAAATATGAAGAAACTAAAAAAAGCAGTGTTTTGACATTGGTTGTAAGTGAAAACAACTGCATATCAGACAAGGAAACAAGTTCCTTACTTCCTTTAGAAAAGTGAAGAACTTTCCGTATTCTTAGAGTATTAGGTTAGAACCAGGATTTTGAAGTTGTAACTCGAAACAAATACATAGCTGCCAATGAAATGAGGATCTTTCTTAGTATTCAAAACTGGAGAGCTTCCTGCATTCAGACTGTGTTATGTAAAACCAGAGCTTGCCTTTGAATCTAAGTGAAATCAAATGCATAGAAGCCAAGGAAACAAGTATTTTGAAGTTTTCAAAACTGAAGAAAGTGCATTGGCATATCACTAGGTAAAAGCAGTGTGTTGACCTTGATTGTAAGTGAAAACAAGTGCATAACACTAAAGGAAACAAGTATCTTACTTACTTTTTAAAAGTGAAGTACCTCCTGTGTTTACATAGCATTAATTATAGCTGGAGATTTGATATTGATTGTAAGTGCAAACACATGCAGAGCAGTCACAGAAACAAGTTTATTTCACAGTTTTCAACAATAAAGAATCAACTGCATTCACAGAGCATTCACTAAAACTAGGGATTTGAAGTTGATTGTAAGTCGAAACGAGTGTAGTCTCCAAAGAAAAAAGTATATTGTTTATTTTTCAAAACAGAAGAAACTTCTGCATTTAGAGAGTGTTAGGTAAAACCAGTGTTTTGACTTTGATTATAAATGAAAACATGTGTCTAGCAGCCAAAGAAATGTCTCAGTCTTACTTTTCATACTGAAACACCTGTTATATTCTCAGAGTCTTAGGAAAAACCAGTGTTTTGAAGTTGATTTTATGTGAAAACATGTGCATAGCAACAAATGAAACAAGAACCTTACTTAGATTTCAAAACTGAAGAAATCAATGCATTGGCATAGCATTAGGTAAAAGTGGTGCTTTGATATTTGTGGGTAGTGAAAACAAATGTATAAAAGCAAAGAACACAAGTATCTTTCTTAGTTTACAAAAGTGAAGAATCTCCTACATTCACAGAGCATTAGGTAAAAACCAGGATTTTGAAGTTAATTTTAACTCAAAAGGAAGGCATAGCTGCCAATGAAATAAGTATCTTGCTTAGTTTTGAAAACTGAAGAAATCACAGCAGTGGAATAGAATTAGGCAAAACCAGTGTTTTTGCATTGATTTTGAGTGAAGCAAGTGTATAGTAGCCAAAGAAACATGTAAATTACTTACCTTTCAAAAGTGAAGTACCCCTTGCATTCACCAAGTGTTAGGTGAAACCAGTGTTTTGAATTTGATTTTTAAATGAAAACTCGCTCATAGCAGCAAATGAAACAAGAATCTTACTTAGATTTAAAAAGTGAAGAAACTACTGCATTGGCATAGCATTAGGTAAAAGCAGTGTTTTGACATTGTTTGTAAGTGAAAACAAGTGCATAGCAGGAAAGGAAATAAGAAACTTACTTTATGAAAGTAAAGAACCTCCTATGTTCACAGAGCATTAGGTTAAAACCAGGATTTTGAAGTTAATTTTTAACTCAAAACAAGTTCATAGCTGCCAATGAAAGGAGTATTTTGCTTAGTCTTCAAAACTGGAGAACCTCCTGCATTCAGACTGTGTTAGGTAAAACCAGTGTCTGCATTTGACTCTAAGGGAAAAGAAGTGCAAGAAAGCCAAGGAAACAAGAATATTGCTTAGTTTTAAAAACTGAAGAAATTAGTGCATTGGCATAGTACTAAGCAATATCACTGTTTTGACATTGCTTGTAAATGTAAACAAGTGCATAGCAGGCAAGGAAACAAGTACCTTAATTATTTTACAAAGGTGAAGAACCCCCTGTATTCATAAATCATTACGAAAACCAGTGTTTTGAAATTGATTATAAGTGAAAACATGTGTAAAGCAGCCAAAGAATCAAGTTTCTTTATTGGTTTTTAAACGGAAGAACTGACTGCATTCACAGAGCATTAGGTAAATCAGTGTTTTGAAGTTGATTGTAAGTGAAAATACGTGCATAGCAGCAAAATGAATCAAGAATATTACTTAGATTTCAAAAGTGAAGAAACTACTGCATTGGCATAGCCTTACCTACGGGGATGCTTTGACATGGATTGTATGTGAAAACAACTGCATAGCAACCAAGGAAACAAATATTGCACTTGCATTTCAAGCCCTTAGTACCTCCTGAAGAAAGAGAGCATTAGGTAAAACCACTTTTTTTTAACATTGAGTATAAGTTAAATAACGTGGGGAAAAGCCAATGAAGCAACATTCTTTCTTCATTTACAAAACTGAAAAACCAACTGCATTCATGGAGTTTTAGGTAAACCAGGGTTTTGAAGTTGATTGTAATTCAAAATTCTTGCTTAGCTGCCAGTGAAAAGAGTATATTACTTAGTTGTCAAAACTGAAGAAAAGCCTGCATTCAAAGTGTGTTAGAAAAACCAATGTTTTGAGTATTAATGTAAGTGAGAACAATATATTGCAGCAAATGAAACAAATATCTTGCTTAGTTTCAAAACTGAACACACCACTGCATTGGAATATTTGGTAAAAGTAGTGTATTGACATTGATTGTGAGTGAAAGCAAGTGCATAGCAGCCAAGGAAACAAGCACCTTACTTAACTTTCAAAATTGAAGTTCCTCCTGCATTCACTGAATGTTAGGCAAAACAACTGTTTTGAATTTGATTGTATGTGAAAACATGTGCCAAGCAGCAAATGAAAAAAGAATCTTACTTTGATTTCAAAAGTGATGATAGTACAGCATTGGCATAGTAAAAGTAGTGTTTTGACATTGTTTGCAAGTGAAAACAAGCGCATAGCAGCCAAGTAAACAAGTATCTTACTTACTTTACAAAAGTGAAGAACCTCATGTATTCACAGATCATTAGGTTAAAACCAGGATTTTGAAGTTGATTGTAACTCAAAACCAGTGCATAGCTTTCAATGAAATGAGTATCTTAGTTAGTTTTCAAAACTGGAGAACTGCCTGCATTCAGAATGTGTTTGGTAAAACTAGTGTTTGCCTTTGAGTCTATGTGAAAACAAGTGCATAGAAGCCATGTAAACATGTGTGGCAGTTTGATGTAATTATGAATTCCAAAAATATAATTGAATCATGCTCGTAAACTGATCTGTTAATCTGGGCATGATTAGGGTAGGATTAGGGCATTGAGCCCCACCCCTTGGTGGGTGGGGAATTGAATATAAAAGGAAAGGCAAAGGACAGTTGAAGCAGTCTTTTGAGAAGCAGTTTTGATGTTGGAAAGAAGGCCCCAGGAGAAGAGAAGCAAGCCGTTCACCTGATCGTCTGCAGCTGACCTTGTGGAGGAAACAGGAGCTAAGCCCGGAGAGAAACGCAGCCTCAGGAGGAGAGGAACCCCAGAAGCCTGAACCCTGGCAAACACCGGCAGCTGTCTTGCTCTAACACATGGCAATGGACTGTGGTGAGAGAAGAAACTTAATGCTTTATGGCCTGATATCTGTGGACTTCTACCCCAAATAAATACCCTTTATAAAGACCAACCCATTTTTGGTGTTTCACATTAGCACCCCTTTGGCTGACTAATACAGAATTTGGTACCAGGAGTGGGGTCGTGCTTTTGTAATTACCAAAATGTTGGAATGGTTTTATAAATGGATAAGCGGTATTTTTTGGAGGAATTTGTGAAATGCTTGATGGAAAAGGCCTAGATCACTTTGAAGTTGATAGCAATATGGATGCTAAAGAAACTTTCTATGATGCATTAGAAGTAAATGATGAAACTTTTATTGGAAACTGGGGAAAAGGCGATCCATGTTTTAAAGTTGCAGGGAACTTAACAAGATTAACTCCTGGTGTTATATGGAAAACAGAATTTAAAAATGGCGAACCAGAGCATTTAGCTAAAGAACTTTCCAAGATAAACTCGAAAAATGTGGCTTGGCTTCTCCTTGCAGCTTATAGCAAAATACTAGATGAGAGAAATACACTAAGGACTGAACTTTTGGGCAAAATGAAAACAGAAACTAATTCTGGAACTTCCAAGTTTCTGGAAATCAAATTCCCAGATGAAAACGCCCTATTTGAAGACTTTACTAAACTTGGAACTCATAACTCAGAATTAAAGATGCAGTTATCTTGGAAAAACTTGTGGAAAGTCTTACTGTTTGATGGCTTGGACCACTGCTTCCTGCATGCTAAGCCAATAAAGTTTTTGAGAATGCTGTATGAACAAAACCACTGTCAGCTTAGACAAAAGAGGACATGAAAAGGAGTGACAGAAGGAAAAAAAAGGTTTAAGAAGAAAACCACAGAAACAGAGATCTGGAATTAAGACATCTCCTTGGGCCAAGAGAGGAGCCCTACCCATATATACAGAGAGGGTGAGTTTTCCCCAGCAGTTGAAGAGGGTGGATGTCCCCACCCGATGTTCAGGAAGAGTTTTGCCACCCCAGGATTCAGGGAGGTTGTAGAACATTCCTCAAAGATTAGGGTGGTTAAGGTCAACACACCATTGGTCTGAGAGGGGTGTGCCTGTCCCCCATGGATTAGAGAAGGCCAGGTGGTCAACCCATTGCTCTGAGAGGGTTGAGCCTGTATGCCAAAGGTTAGGGGGAATGTTGTCTTTACCTCACTGTACTGAGGGGGCTAAGAATCTACCCCAAGGATTGGGTAAGGTGTGGCAATCACCCAATACTCTTGGAGGGTGAGGTCTGGAGCTTGGTCGACACCCAGATGCTTGATGAGGGTGGAACCAAGAAAATGGCCGTTGAACAAGCCTGTGGAAAGGGTGAGTTCCCATGTGGCCCCAAGGAAAAGAAACCATCATCTTAAGAATGACTCTCAGACTTAGAAATTGAATGGAGTGTGCCCTGCAAGTTTACTGAACTGTAGAGGATCCATGACTCATGTTTAACATCCCAATTTCTTCTTATGATATTGTAAATGTTTATCTTTTGTCTTTCCATTTGTGTATTGGAAGCAGTTAAGTGGTTTTGTAAGTTTCAGAGGCCGACAGCAGATGGGACTTTGCCTGAAGACAAACTGTATTTCTTTAAAATGTTTTTGATATGATTTTGTACTTGGATTGTTATTGATTTAAGTTTTTTTTTAAATATTGTAATGTATTTTTGGAATTCAGAGGGTGGAATGTGGCAGTTTGATGTAATTATGAATTCCAAAAATATAATTGCATCATGCTTGTAAACTGATCTGTTAATCTGGGCATGATTAGGTTAGGATTAGGGTGTTGAGCTCCACCCCTTGGTGGGTGGGGAATTGAATATAAAAGGCAAGGCAAAGGACAGTTGAAGCAGTCTTTTGAGAAGCGGTTTTGATGTTGGAAAGAAGGCCCCAGGAGAAGAGAAGCAAGCCGTTCGCCTGATCGTCTGCAGCTGACCTTGTGGAGGTAACAGGAGCTAAGCCCAGAGAGAAACGCAGCCCCGGGAGGAGAGGAACCTCAGAAGCCTGAACCCTGGCAAACACCGGCAGCTGTCTTGCTCTAACACGTGGCTATGGACTGTGGTGAGAGAAGAAACTTAATGCTTTATGGCCTGATATCTGTGGACTTCTACCCCAAATAAATACCCTTTATAAAGACCAACCCATTTTTGGTGTTTCACATTAGCACCCCTTTGGCTGACTAATACAACATGTATCTTGCTTAGTTTTCAAAACTGAAGGAATTATGGCATTGGCATAGCATCAGTTAAAAGCTTTAATTTTATATTGATTGTAAGTGAAAACAAGTGCGTAGCAGCAAAGGACCAAGTATCTTACTTACTTTTCAAAATGAAGCTCCTCCTGTGTTCACAAAGCATTAAGAAAAACTTGAGTTTTGACACTGATTGTAAGTGGAAACGTGTATACCAGCCACTAAAACAAATTTCTTAGTTTCCAAAACTAAAGGATCAGCTGTGTTCACAGAGCATTTGGTAAAACCACACTTTTGAAATTGATGGTAAATGAAAACTTGTGCATAGCAGCAAATGAAGAGTATCTCACTTACATTTCAAGTGAGGAAAGACTGTATTTACATACCATTAGATAAAAGCAGTGTTTTGAAATTGGTTGTAAATGAAAACAATTGCATAACAGCCAAGGAAACAAGTTTTTTTACAGAAGTGAAAACACGTGCTTAGCAGCCACTGAAACAAGTTCTTTCTTAGTTTTCAAAACTGGAGAATCAACTGTGTACACAGAGCATTAGGTAAAACCTGGTTTTTGAAGTTTATTGTAAGTCAAAATTTGTGCATAGTCTCCAATGAAAAGATTACCTTGCTTAGTTTTCAAAACTGAAGAACCTCCTGCATTCAGTGAGTGTTAGGTTAAACCAGTGTTTTTACATTGATTATAAGTTAAAACATGTGCATAGCAGCCAATGAAAAAAGATTCATTCTTCACTTTCAAAACTGAAAAACCGACTGCTTTCACACAATTTTAGGTAAACCAGGGTTTTGAAATTGATTGTAAGGCAAAATATGGGCTTATCTTCCATTGAAATGAGTATCTTGCTTAGTTGTCAAAACTGAAGAAATGGGGGAGTTTAAGTTGGCATCAGTTTAATACGGCACTCCCTGACTTGCTTTCTGATGATGGCTGATTGGGGACAGGTTCCTGCCCAGGAGTTCTGTGCTGGGGGTGCACTGAGCAAGATCTTTGGGGACTTCAAGCTGGAGGGAGAAGGACAGCGAGGTAGATTGCTCAGAAAAGTTTTGTGAGTTTTTCCCCTACCTGTGGTGATTGACACAGATGGCTGAGCCACTCCCTCATGGAAAAAGGCTGTTTTGAGCTGTGACTCTTGCTGGTAACACTGTGAGAAGGCTCATTCTCTGAGACTGTTAAGAGGGGTTTCCTTTCTGTGGATTTGGCTGCTTGGAACCACTTGCAGCTTTGGGGAACAAAAAATCTGGCTTGAAGTGACACCAGGCTCATGCAAGTGGTGAATCTGCTGAAAAAGATTGATTTACATAGTTACCCAGGGATATACCACAACTCCTGCCAGCAACCCGATGAGAGGGAGAATTTACCAAGGGGAGTGTTCTGACAGACGGTGGAGAGTGGTTCCCTTACAGTGGACTTGGCTGACTGGACAACCTCATAGCTTTGGGGAACAGATAACGTGGCTGGAAGCAGCACCTGGCTGAGGGGATAGGCAAATCTGCTGAGAGATCCTGATTTCCTCAACAGCCCAGTGATACTGAGGCTTGGTTCCAGAAAGGGGAGAGTCAGCCAATTTTATCATACTGCACTGACAAGTATCAGAGCTTCAGCTCCCCTGGTGAGGCCAGGAAGTGGAAGTGCTTGATTAGATTCCACAAACTTATTTAGTGCCCCCTTGGTGAAATAAGTGGTCTAGAAGAGGACTTCTTTTGGGACCCTTATTTCATCAAAAAAAAAAAAAAAGACATTCACTTTAAAAAATAAAAATTGAATTTTTTTACAACTTAGTTTAATTGCTAAATTCTGCATCAAAACATGCAGATAGAACCTTGCATGGCACTGATTGATGAACACAAGTAGGCTGAGAGGTTCCACAAGGGGCCAAGAAGAAACACTGTTCTTCCTTAGCTTTCTTTGACTGCTTCCTTGTGTGGTTGTTTGGTTTTTCTTTAATTGTTTTCTCTTGTTTTTCTTATCTCTTTCTTCCCTTCCTTCTTTTTTTTAATTTTCCTTTTTTTTTCCCTTTAAATTAGGTGCTGCTAGCTTGTCTCTTCCTTGCTGTGTTTCTTCTTCTGTGATTTCCCATTCTCTGTCTATATTGATTTTGTCCATGAAAGCTATCTCTTTCCTTCCTTCATTTTTCTGCCTTTGGCTTGCTGTTGTGGTTTTTTATCCCGCTTTTTTTCATTAGCCCACAACTTAAGCGTGTCAATTACTATTCTATCTATTCTGTTTTCTTCTTTTTTTATTATTAACTTTTTCCTTTCAACCTTTTCTTTACTCTTTCTCTCTCTCCTCATCAAACTAGCCTTCTAAATCATTATATGTATTTGCCTCTATTTAGATTCCCAGTCCATTGAAAGTACTCCAGTATTTTCCTTCTTACTCTACACTGCCTACATGATTTAGATATTCATATTACTAAGTCTTATATGACCCCTCTTCTAACATTTATCAATATTATTATTATCCTTATTCCTTTCTCACATCTTTTGATTCCTCTAACCCTATTCTTTTGCCATCAAAGGAACATAAAAAAGCAAGGAAATAAAATAAGAACAGAGTTTCAAAGAGAAAACTTAAAACACATACAGAACCACCAGCTAAATAAAGCTCTAGAGCAGAAAGAGAAACTAGTCAACTGACTAACCCATCAAGATAAAATGATGACTAGAGAGCAATAAAAAATTACAAACCACACCAAGAATCAGGAAGACATGAACCAGTCCAATGAACAAACTAAAAACCAGGAAGAGATGCAGAACATTGAACAACTTATCAAAGGTTTCCAACCAGATATCATGGACCAAATTAATGAAGTGAAGGAAGAGGTTATGGATATTCAGAAGACCCTGGGAGAACATACTGAAGAACTGTAAACATACATAAAAAGATAATGGATATGATGGTGATCAATGGTATAATCCAAAAAATCAAAAAGATGATGGATTCACATAACAGCAGATTTAAGCAGCAGAAGAAAGAATTAGTGATGTGAAAGACAATACATATAAAATTAAACAGTAGAACAGATAGATAAAAAGATAGAAAGAATTCAGCAGGGTCTTAGGGATATAACCAACAACACAAAATGTACAAACATACACATTATACACATCCCAGAAGGAGAAGAGAAGGGAAAGGGAACAGAAGGAGTGTTGAAGGAAATAAAGGCTGAAAATATCCCAACCCTATTGTGAGAGATGGATGTACATGTCGATGAAGCACAACACACCCCAAGCAGTATAAATCCCATTAGGCCAACTCCAAGACATATTCTTTTCAAAATGTCCTATGCTCAAGACAAAGAGAAAATTCTCAAGGCCACAAGAGAAAAGAGAACCATCACATACAATGGAAGCACAATAAGATTAAGTGTTGATTTCTCATCTGAAACCATGGAGGCAAGAAGACAGTGGTATGACATAGTCAAAGTACTAAAGGACAAAACTTCCAGCCAGGAATTCTCTATCCAGTAAAACTGGCATTCAGAAATAATGGAGTGTTCAAAAATATTCACAGACAAACAGAAATTAAGAGAGTATGCCATTAAGAAACCTGCACCTCAAGAAATAGTAAAGGAAGTTCTGCAAGTTGAAAGGAAAAAACAAGGGAGAGAGTTGGTGGAGAGTGTAAAAAAATTAAAAAGACAAAAAGAGAAATAAAAACATATGACATATGACATACATTAACCCAAAGAAAATATAGCAGAAGTAAGAAATTCATTGCAAGTAATAACACTGAAAGTTAATAGATTAAATTCTCCACTTAAGAGACACAGATTGACAGAATGGATGAGGAAATATGATCCATCTATATGCTGCCTACAAGAAACACACCTTTGACGCAGGGTTTCAAGGAGGCTGAAAGTGAATGTCTGGAAAAAATTTTTTACAAGCAAACAATAGCCAAAAAGGTGCGGGAGTAGCTATCCTAATATCAGACAAAATAGGCTTTAAATGCAAAACTATTGTAGGAGACAAAGATGGACACTATATATTAGTAAAACGGTTAATCTGTCAAGAAGAGAGAACCATCATAAACATTTATGCACCTAATCGAGGTGCCTCAAAATACACGAGGCAAACTCTGGATAAGCTAAGTTGAGAAATAAATGCCCCTACAATTATAGTGGGGGATTTTAATATACCATTGAGCCCATTAGACAGAACATCTAGACAGAGAATCAATAAAGAAACAAAGACTCTGAACAATACTTTAGAGGACCTGGTCCTAATATACATATACAGGTCACTACACCCAAATACAGCAGGATTTACATTCTTCTCGAGTGCATATGGATCATACTACAAGATAGACCACATGCCAGGCCACAGAACAACTCTCAATGAATTCTAAAACATTGAGATTATACAAAGTAATTTCTCTGATCACAATGGAATGAAATTGGAAATCACTAAGGGCCAAAAAACAGATTAGTCACAAAGATATGGAAGTTAAACAACACACTCTTAGACAAACAGTGTGTCAAGTAGGAAACCTCAAAAGATTCAGTAACTCCCTTGAAACTAATGAAAATGACAACACAACATATCAAAACCTTTGTGATGCAGCCAAAGCTTTCCTGAGAGGGAAGTACATAGGCATAAGCACATATCTTACAAAAGAAGAAAGATCTAAAATTGAAGACCTATCTTCACACTTGGAGGCATTGGAAAACAGCAACAAACTAAACCTAAAGGAAGTAGAAAGAAGGAAATAAAGATTAGAGCAGAACTAAATGAAATAGACAATAAGAAAGCCCTAAAAACAACAACAACAACAACAAAAAGCTCATTCTTTGAAAAGATCAATAAAATTGACAAACCCTTAGCCGGAATAACAAAGAGAAAGAGAGAACAGATGCAAATATACAAAATAAGGAATGAGAAAGGCAATATCACTACTGACCCCACAGAAATAAAGAGTATCATAAGAGGATACTTTGAAAAATTATATGCAAATAAGAATGATAATTTAGAGGAAATCAACAAATTTTTAGAAACTCACAAAGAGCTGACATTGATGAAAGAAGAAATTGATGAACTCAACAGTCCAATTACAAGTAAATAGATAGACTCAGTCATCAAAAACCTCCCAACTAAGAAGAGCACATGATTAGATGGCTTCACAGCTGAATTCTACCAAACATTCTGGAAAGAATCAATCCTGCTTAAGCTATTCTAAAAAATAGAAGTAGAAGGAACATTGCTTAACTCATTCCATGATGCCAACATTACCCTAATATCCAAACCAAAGAAACCACAGAAAGGAAAATTACAGACCAATTTCTCTAATGAACCTAGATGCTAAAATCTTCAACAAAATACTTGCCAATCACATTCAACAACATATCAAAAGAATTTTACACCATGACCAAGGGGATTTCATGCTGGGTATGCAAGGATGGTTCAATATAAGAAAATCTATCAATGTAATACACCACATAAAGAGATTGAGAGAAAAAAAATCAGATGATTATCTTTATAGTTGCAGAAAAATAATTCAACAAAATAAAGCACCCTTTCCTGACAAAAACACTGCAAAAGATAGGGATAGAAAATTTTTTTTCTGAATATGATAAAGGGTATATATGAAAAACCCAAAGCTAACATCATCTTCAATGGTGAAATTCTAAAAGTCTTCCCTCTGAGATCACGAACAAGATAAGGATGCCCACTATCACCACTCCTATCTACAATTGTCTTAGAAGTACTTGCTCAAGCACTGAGGCAAGAAAAAGACATAAAAGGCATCCAAATTGGAAAAGAAAAATTAATAATTTCATTATTTGTAGACGACATGATCTTATACATAGAAAGCCCTGAGAAATCTACAGCAAAGCTTGTAGAACTTATAAAGGAGTTCAATAATGTCGCAGGTTCTAAGATCAATGCTCAAAAATCAGTAACATTTATGTACACCAATAATGAGCAATCTGAGGAGGAAATCAAGAAAAAAATACCATTTACAATAGTAACTAAAAGATTCGAATACCTAGGAATAAATTTAAATAAAGATGCAAGGGACTTATATACAGAAAACTACACAACACTGTTAAAGGAAATGAAAGAACACTTAAATAAATGGAAGAATATTCCTTGTACATGGATAGGAAAGCTAAACATCATTAAGATGTCTTTCCTACCCAAACTAATCTACAGATTTAATGCAATCCCAATAAAAATCAACACTGTATTTTTAAGGAAATGGAAAAATTAACTACACAATATATTTGGAAAGATAAGAGGCCACAAATTGACAAAGACATATGGGGAAAAAATGAAGTTGGAGGTACCACACTATCTGACTTTAAAACTTACTACAAAGCTACAGTGCTCAAAACTGCATGGTATTGGCACAAAGATTGACATACTGACCAAAGGAATTGAATTGAGAGTTCTGATATAGGTTTTCGCATATACAGTCATCTGATATTTGACAAGGGAACCAAGCCCACTCAGTTGAGAGAGAATGGCCTCTTTAACAAGTGGTGCTTGGAGAACTGGATATCCATATCCAAAGAATGAGAGAGTCATACCATCACACCCCTTATACAAAAATCAACTCAAGTTGGATCAAGCATTTAAATACAAGAGCCAAAACCATAAAGACCTTGGAAGATAATGTAGGGAAGCACCTACAAGACCTTGTAATAGGAAATGCTTTCATGAACTTCACACAAAAAGCATGAGCAGCAAAAGAAAAAATAAATAAATGGGATGTCCTCAAAATGAAAAAACTGCACCTTAAAGGACATTGTTAAGAAAATAAAAAGTCAGCCTACCCAATGGGAGAAAATATTTGGCAACCATTTATATTGATAGGAGGCTAAAATCCTGCATATATAAAGAAATCCTACACCTCAAAAATAAAAAGACAAACAACCCATTTTAAAAATGTGCAAGTGACATGAAAAGACACTTCTCCAAGGAAGAAATACAAATGGCTAAAAAAGCACATGAATAAAATGCTCAACATCACTAACTATTAGGGAAATTCAAATCAAAACTACAATGAGATACCATCTTATACCCATCAGAAGAGTAACTATTTAAAAAACTGTAGACTATAAATGTTGGAGAGGATGTGCAGGAATAGGAACACTTATCCACTGCTGGTGGGTTTGTGGAAGGGTCCAGCCACTGTGGAGGACAGTTTGGTAGTTCCTCAGAAAACTAACAATAAATCTTCCGTATGATCCAGTGATTCCACTGCTGGGTATATTCCCAGAAGAATTGAAAGCAAAGGCACGAATAGATATATGCACACCAATATTCATAGTGATATTGTACACTCTTGCCAAAACTTAGAATCAACCCTGATGCCCATCAACAGATGAATGGATAAACAAAATATGGTTCATACATACGATAGAATATTACTCAGCTGTAAGAAGGAATAAAGTGCTAACACATGTAATAACATGGATGAATCTTGAAGACCTTATGTTGAGTGAAGCAAGCCAGGCATTGAAGGATGAACAGTACCCAACCTCACTGATTTGAATTGAGGAAAGTGAGCAGTCTCTAAGAATCATTGTGTGAAACAGATTAACAAGAGAGAGAAAGAGAAGAGAAGGTTGTGAGCCATCACCCATACGGACATAATCTATGGTAAAGAGATAGAGTATAGTTGTATAGGGGAGGATAAGACAGATGCATAGTGATGTTACTGGGTTTGGTCATGCAGGGTTGACAGGTGGGTAGATTAGGAAGGATGGGTTAGAATTCCCAGTGTTCTGGGGGGAGAGATAAGAGAGGGACGAAGTGAGCACAGGATTTGTGGGTATGAGGTTGAAAGTTCAGGAATGGGAATACTCTTATGGCAATATGACAAGGTAGTGACACTGGTTCTGGGTGTTGATTTGGGGCGCATTCAGGATGGGTGCATCAGGAGTAGTCTTCTGAAAAGTGTGTGAGTGTTCATCCTGTCATAATGTATTGTGTCATGGAGTTGAGACCCACACAATGAGGGGAAAGAGATGGATCCCCATCTTTTGGAGGACTGATTCACCCAGAAAGAGAGAGGTAACTGTCTCTTAGGTGCAAAGGTGGATCCTAATAGGGGAGGACAATCAGAGTGTCAAGACCTCTTGTTGCATGTAATTATGAATCTTGTCATCCAATAAGTCAAGACAGGGGTTCGTCATGTGCCCTGGTGGGATGGGGAGTCAGGAATTCAAAACGTCAAACAGAGGGTATTTAGTTGTCACGGGAAATGTTTTTTATTACCATAGAGTGATGGATACAAGGCATGGTAAATATCATAAAAAATTATTTTTTGTAAACTAAATTGTAAACTAAAATGTAAACCATTGACAATGTTTAATAGCTATGTTCCACTATCTGTATAACAGTTATAACAATGCAACCATCCACACACAACAAAGTTTTAATATGGGGTAGAGAAGGGGGAGGAGGTTGTGTATATGAGGATCTCTAGTATTCTGTGTGACTTTGCTGTGGCTTAAAACTTCTTTGAAAATTAAATGAAAATTTGGGAGACATTTGAGTGAGAGGGGGAAGGTGCCAAGGTACAGACTAGATAACTGAAAATGCAGTCATAAAAGGAAAAATGTTTAAAATTTAAAAAAAAAATTTTCCTATTTTTGAATATCCTAATCCTTTAATTTTATTTTATTTTTATGTTTTTCTTTTTAACTTCCATGTATTTTATCTCTTGCATTTAAATTTATCATTATTATATAATTTTCCTATTAATTGTATTTGGCTATTATATGGGTTTCATCTTCAAGGAAGGTTTAGATCACAGAAGGGTTAAAATGGGGGTTGGAGAGGATCTTTGGTGTGGGATGTCTGGTTTGGTGGTTTCATGGCAGGAAGTTTGCCTGAATATACATGAATGATACATAAAATTGTTCAAATGATCAAAGGGTTGGTCATGGCCACAGTGGGTGGAGAATCCATCAATAAATGAGAGGCTATGAATTCCTAGCCTTTAGAGCTCTGCCACATTCTCCAATGGAGCAACAACAATCCCCCGAGTGCAAGGACAGTGTCTGGCAAAGGAGGATGGTCCACTAATGGGTTCTTGTTATTGATGACTAGCCTTATGAGTCTTTGCTCTTGTTGCTCAAAGTGGCCTCTCTCTAAGCCAAACACAGCATATGAATGCATTACCTTCCCCAAGCATGGGCCATGACACTGGAGGATGAGGCACCCTGGCAATGAGGGAATAATACCAAGTGCCAACTGGCAATATGATTGGAAAAAAACTTGAATAAAAGGGGTAAAGGTAAAGACAAATGAGTTCATATGGCTAAGAGAGTTCAATGAGATTTGGGAGGTCAACCAAGAGGTAACACTTATGCACACCTCAGTAGGATCTCATAGAATACCAAAGGGGATATCACACCACACAGAGGGTCTCCTGAGGGCTCTGGAGGAATCCAGGTCCTATATAAGCAGGGATAGCTTCAGAGATTTATGCCTTGTCAGTGGGTTATACTTTGGAGACTGTGCTACTGAGAATGAGAGTTGGACTAAAATAAGTCCTCCCTGCACAGGAACCATTAGTCCCTACTATTCTAACCTATATGTGGTAATGGAGTTTGTAGGTGTACTTCCAGAAACTGGAACCTTTGGTCTACCCATATGCCAACTGTGCCTGGAATCTTGGTGGAGCTGCAACTCCTACTCTACAGCTCAATGGACACAACCAAGTCACCTGGCAAGGAGGTGATGATGAACAATGGCCAACCCAGGAAATAGATAGAGCCTGCAGCTGCTGGCAGGATAATGCCATACATTTTATCCATGGGATATAAGCCCCCTCTCACTTGGAGGTGGAGTGGTCATCACCATCCCAGACTCCTCAGGATTGGGGGAAGAGCTATGGACTACAGTGGACTTACTGGTACTCTGGTAATCACATATTGTGATTCAAGTAATGGAAGAAAATACAACATTATGGTGGAGTCAGTGGCCACTGGATGCTTTCAGGGAGGGAGAGTGAAAAGCAGTTGTAATACAGGGGCTTTGGGGGACTTGGGAATTATCCTGAGTGACATTACAATGACAGATATAGGCCATTTTACATCAGCATATAATAGGCAGAACTGTATGGGAAAGAGTGTGGTCTTCAATGTGAACTATGATCCATGCTTAGTGGCAAAGCACCATGATGTGTATATCCATTGAAGGTGATGTGCCACACTAATGTAGGATGTTTATGTGGGAGGTTATGGGAGGTGTGGGAAGTGGGGAACATTGGAATCCATGTAATTTTGTGTAACATCTATGTAATCTAAGCATCTTTTGAAATATAAAAAATTAATTACAAAAAAAGCTGAAGAAACACATGCATTCAGAATGTGTTAGGTAACACCAGTGTTTTGAATTTTATTGTACTTGAAAACAAGTGCACTGCAGCAAAGGAAACAAGTATCTTGCTTAGTTTTCAAACCTGAACAAACCACTGTGTTGATATAGCATTTGGTAAAATCAGTGTTTTGGCACTGATTATGAGTAAAAGCAAGTGCATAACAGCCAAGGAAACAAGTATCTTACTTACCATTTAAAATTATAGTACCACCTGCATTCATACAACATAAGGTAAGATCAGTGTTTTGAAGTTGATTGTACATGAAAACACATGCATAGCAGCAAATGTAACAGGAATCTTATTTTGATTTCAAAAGGGAAGAAACTACTGCATTGGCATAGTAAAAGTGGTTTTGACATTAGTTGTAAGTGAAAAGAAGTGCATAGCAGCCAAGGAGAGGGATAACTTACTTACTTTACAAAAGTAAAGAACCTCCTGTAATCACAGAGCATTAGGTTAAAACCAGGATTTTGAAGTTTATTGTAACAAAATAAGGGCATAGCTGCCAATCAAATGAATATCTTGCTTAGTTTTCAAAACTGGAGAATATCCTGCATTCAGACTGTGTTAAGTAAAAACCAGTGTTTGCCTGTGATTCTAAGTGAAAACAAGTGCATTGAGGCCAAGGAAACAAGCATCTTGCTCAGTTTTGAAAAGTGAAGGAATTAGCGCATTGGCATTTCAGAAGGTAAAAGCAGTGTTTGACATTGTTTGTAAGTGAAAACAATGCATAGCAGCCAAGGAAACAAGTATCTTACATAGTGTTCAAAATTGAAGTTTGGCTGGCATTCACAGAGTGCTAGGTAAAACCATTTTTTGAAGTTGATTGTAAGTGAACACACATGTATAGTAGCAAATGAAACAAGAAACTCACTTAGATTTCAAAAGTGAAGAATCAACTGCTTAGTTGTCAAAAGTGAAGAACCTCCTATGCTCACAGAACATTAAGAAAAACGAGTTTTGACATCGATTATAAGTGAATACACATGCATAGCAGCCACTGAAAGAAGTTTCTTTCTTAGTTTTCAAAAGTGAAGACTCAACTGCATTCACAGAGCATTAAGGAAAACCAGGGTTTGAAGTTGATTGTAAATCAAAACATAGACTCCAATGAAAAGAGGATCTTGCTTAGTATTCAAAACTGAAAAACCTCATGCATTCAGAGACTTAGGTAAAACCAGTGTTTTGACATTGATTATAACAGAAAACTCTTGCAAAGCAGCCAATGAAACAAGGTTCTTTAAGAGTTTGTAAAACTGATGATCTGACTACATTCCAGATCCTTAAGTAAAACCAGTGTACTGAAGTTTATTGTAAGTGAAAACACATGCATAGCAGCAAATGAAATAAGAATCACACTTAGATATCAAAAGTAAAGAAACTACTACATTGGCATAGCATTAGTTTATTGACATTGGTTGCAAGTGAGAACAAGTACATAGCAGCCAAGGAAACAAGTATCTTTCTTACTATACAGAAGTGAAGAACCTTTTGTGTTCACAGAGCATTTGGTTAAAACCAGGATTTTGAAGTTGATTGTAACTCAAAACAAGGGCATAGCTGCCAATGAAATGATTATCTTGCTTAGTTTCCAAAACTGGGGACCCTCCTCCATTCAGACTGTGTTATATAAAACCAGTGTTTGCCTTTGATTCTAAGTGAAAACAAGTGCCTAGAGGCCAAGGAAACAAGTACCTTGCTTAGTTTTCAAAAGTGAAGAAATTAGTGCATTGGCATAACTGTAGGTAACAGCAGTGTTTGACATTGATTATAGGTGGAAACAAGTGCATAGTAGCCAAGTAAATAAGGATCTTACTTACTTTACAAAAGTGAAAACCTCCTGTGTTCGAGAGTATTATGTAAAACTGGAGTTTTGACATTGTGAAAACACATGCATAGCAGCTCCTGAAACATTCTTAGTTTTCAAAATGGAAGAATCAACTGTGTTCACAGAGCATTAGGGAAAACCATGGTTTTGAAGTGGATTGTAAATCAAAACATGTGCATAGTCTCCAATCAAAAGAGTATCTTTCTTAGTTTTCAAAACTGAAGAATCTTCTGCACTCAGAGATTGTTAGGTAAAACCAGGGTTTTGACTTTGATTATAAGTGAAAACATGTGCATAGCAGCAAATTAAACTAACTGCTTGGATTTCAAAACTGGAAAACCTCATGCATTCACAGAGCATTAACTTAAAACAGTGTTTTGAAATGGATTGTTAGTGAAAAGAAGTGTGGAGCAGGCAATTAAACAAGCAACTTGCTTGGTTTTCAGAACTGAAGAACCGCCTTCATTCACAGAGCAAATGAGTGTTTTGATATTGAATGTAATTGAAAACAAGTGTGTAGCAGCCAATTAAAGAAATAACTTCCTTAGATTTCACAAATAAATAAATTACAACATCCCTAGAACATTAGGTAAAACCATGATTTTGACATTGTTTTAAATTTAAAACAAATGCATAACAGCCAATTAAAGAAGTCATGTACTTAATTTTCACAACCGAAGAAACTATTGCATTCACAGTGTTTGATAAAACCAGCATATTGACATTATAAGTGAAAACAAGTAATTTTCTTAGTTCTCAAAACGGAAGAAACACCTACATTCACAAAGCATTAGGAAAAAACAGTGTGTTGATATTTACTGTATGTGAAACAAGTGCATAGCAGCCAATTAAACAAAGACATGCTTGATTTTCACAAGTGAAGAAATGACTGCATTCACAGAATCTTATGTATCACACTGCTTTGACATTTATTATAAGTGAAAAGAAGTGTGAAGAAGGCAATAAAATGAATAACATGCTTAGTTTTCAAAATTGAAGAACCACTTACATTCACAAAGAGGTAAATCCAGTGTTTTTTTTTTCCAGTGTTTTTTAATTGATTGTTAATAAGATAAAATGCAAAGCAGATGATTAAGGAAGTAAATGACTAGTTTTCACAACTGAAGAAAGTCCTGCATTTACAGAACAATAGTTAAAACCACCATATTGCCATTGACTGTAAATGAAAAGAAGTGAATAGTATTCTATTAAACAAGTATCTTCCTTAATTTTTAAAAACTGAAGAACCTACTCCATTCACAAAGTGTTAGATAAAACAAGAGTTTTGACATTGGTTGTAAGTGAAAATAAGTGCATATCACCAAATGATAAAATAACTTGCCTAGTTTTCACAACTGAAGAAACTACTGCCTTCACAAGCATTAGGTAACACCAGCATTTGTTATTGATTGTAAGTGAAAAGACGGGCATAACAACCAATTATATAAGTAACTTGCTTAATTTTCAATACTGAAGGATGTTCTGCATTCATAGAGTGTTAGGTAAAACCACTGTTCTGGCAATGATTGTAAGTGTGAATAAATACCCTCAAATAATACAAGTAACTTGCTTCAAATTCAAAACAGAATAACCTACTGCATTCACAGAGCATTAGGTAAAACCAGTAGTTTGACATTGAATGAAAGTGAAAAGAAGTGTGCAGCAGGCAACTAAATGAGAAACTTGCATAGTTTTCCAATCTGAAGTATCACTTACAATCACAAAGCATTAGGTAAAACCAGTGTTTTTCCATTGATTGTGGGAACAAGAGCAATGCAGCCAATTAAGGAAGTAACATGCCTAGGTTTCACAACTGAAGAAACTCCTGCTTTCGCAGAGCATTAGGTAAAACCACCATTTTGACATTCCTTGTAAGAGAAAAGAAGTGTATAGTCAGAAATTAAATGGGTAACTTGCTTCATTTTAAAAACTGATGAAACACTTACATTCACAAATATTAAACCAGTATTTTTTTATTGAATGTAAGTGAGAAAAAGTGAAAAGTATACTATTAAACAAATACCTTGCTGAATTTTTGAAAATTGATGTACAAACTTCATTCACAGAGTGTTAGGTAAAACTAGGGTTTTATCATCGATTGTTAGTGAAAACAAGTCTGTAAAAGGCAATTAAACAAGCAAATTGCTTAATTTTCAAAACTTAAGAACGGCCTTAATTCACAAAGCATTATTTCAAACAAGTGTTTTGATATTGAATGTAAGTGAAAACAAGTGTGTAGCAGTCAATTTAAGAAATAACTTCCGGAGATTTCACAAATGAATAAACTTTAGCATTCCCTGTAAGTTAGGTAAAACTATGCTTTTAACATAGGTTGTAAGTTAAGACAAATGCATAGCAGCCAATTAAAAAAGTAACATACTATTTTTCACAGCTGAAGAAACTCCTGCATTCACACAGTGTTAGGTAACACTACCATTTTGACATTGGTTGTAAGAGAAAAGAATTGTGTAGCAGGCAAATAAATGAATAACTTGTTTATTTTTCAAAATTAAAGAACCACATATATTCAAAATGTTAAAAGCATTGTTTTTTCATTGACTGTAAGTGAGAAGAAGTTCACAGTATCCTTAATAGGATACAAGTACCTTTCTTAATTGCTGAAAATTGAACCACCTGAATGAACAGAATGAACAGAGTGTTAGCTAAAACCAGGGCTTTAACATTGGTTGTAAGTGAAAACAAGTGCAAAGCAGCAAATTAAACTACTTGTTTGGAATTCACAACTGAAGAACCTCATGCATTCACAGAACGTTAGGCAAAACCAGTGTTTTGACATTGTAAGTGAAAACATGGGTGTAGCATTCAATGAAACAAGCAACTTGCTGTGCTTTCAAAACTGAAGAACCTCCTTCATTCACAGAACATTAGGTCAAAAAAGTGTTTTGTTATTTAATGTAAGTGAAAACAAGTGCATAGCAGCCAATTAAAATAATAGATTTCTTTGTTTTCACAAATGAAGAAATTACTGCCTTCCCAGGACGTGCAGTAAAACCAGGATTTTGACATTGGTTGCAAGTTAAAATGAGGGCATAGCAGCCAATTAAAGAAGTAAAGTGCTTAGCTTTCACAACTGAAGAAACTACTGCATTCACCAAGTGTTAGATAACACAACTGATTTGCCATTGACTGTCAGTGAAAATAAGTGCATAGCAGTCATTTAAAGAAGTAAATTTCTCAGTTTTCCCAACTGAAGATACTACTGCATTTCAAGAGGATTAGGAAAACCACTGCTTGTCATTGATTGTAAGTGGAAACAAGTGCATAGCACCAAATGAAAAAGTAACTTGCTTAGTTTTCACAATTTCAAGAAGCAACTGCAAACTCAGCGTATTAGGCAAAATGAGCATATTGACATTGTAAATGAAATAAACAAGTCACCAAATAAACAAGGAACTTGCTTAATTTTCAAAACTGAAGAACCTACTGCATTCCCAGAGCATTAGGTAAAACCAGTGTTTTGACATTGATTGTAAGTGAAAACAAGGGCCATAGCAGCCAAAGAAAATGAAGTAATTTGCTTAATTTTCAAAAATGAAGATACTCCTATATTCACAGAGCATCAGGAAAAACCAGTGCTTTGATACTTATTGTATGTGAAAAGTGCATAGCAACCAATTAAACAAGGAGTTGCTTGCTTTTCACAAGTGAAGAAATGACTGCATTCACAGAATCTTATGTATCAGCAGTGCTTTGACATTGATTGTAAGTGAAAAGAAATTTGAAGCGGGCAATTGAATGAGTAACTTGCTTAGTTTTCAAAACTGAAGAACCACTTCACAAAGTGTTAGATAAAACCAGGGTTTTTTCATTGATTGTGAAAAGAAGTGAATAGTATCCTATTGAACACGTACCTTAATTTTTGAAAATTGTAGAACATCCTTCATTTGCAGAGGGTTAGGTAAAACCAGGGTTTAGACATTAGTTGTAAGTGAAAACAAGTGCCAGAGCACCAAATACAGAAGTAATTTGCTTAGTTTTCAAAATTGAAGAATCTTCTGCATTCAAATAGCTTGAGGTCAAAAATGTATTTTGATACTGAATGTAAGGGAAAAGAAGTGCATAGCAGCCAATTAAAGAAATAACTTCCCGAGTTTTCACAAATTCAGAAACTACTGCACTCCCAGAATATTAAGCAAAACCATTGTTTTGACATTGGTTGTAAGTGAGAACAAGAGCATAGCAGCCAATTAAAGAAGTAGCATACTTAGTTTTCACAACTGTAGAATCTACTGTATTCACAGACTTTAGATATTAAAAATGATTTGCCATTGACCATAAGTGAAAAAAAGTGCATATCAGTCATTTAAAGAAGTAAATTGCTTAGAATTCCCAACTAAGAAACTACTGCATTTCAAATGCATTAGATACTCCAGGGTTTTGATATTTCTTATAAGTTAAAACAAGTGCCTAACAGCCAATTAAATAAGCATCATGTTTACTTTTCACAACTGAAGATACTTCTGCATTCTCAGCATATTAGGAAAACCAGCATATTGACATTGTAAGGGAAAACAAGTGCATAGCAGCCAATTAAACAAGTTACTTGCTTCGTTTTCAAAACTGAAGTACCTACTGCATCCACAGAGCTTTAGGTAAAACCAGGGTTTTGCCATTGAATGAAAGTGAAAACAAGTGCCAAAGCACCCAAATACAGAAGTAATTTGCTTAGTTTTCAAAATTGAAGAACCTTCTACATTCACAGAGCTTTTGGTAAAAGCAGTGTTTTGATACTTATTATATGTGAAAACAAGTGCATAGCAGCCAATTAAACAAGGACTTGCTTGTTTTATACCAGTGAAGAAACAAGTGCATTCACAGAATCTTATATATCACTACTGTTTTGACATTGATTGTAAGTAAAAAGAAGTGTGAAGTAGGGAATAAAATGAGTAACTTGCTTAGTTTTCAAAACTGAAGAAACAGTTACATTCACAAAGCATTAGGTAAAACAAGTGTTTTTATCATTGATTGTAAGTGAGAACAATTGCAAAGCAGCCAATTAAGGAAGTAATGTGCTTAGATTTCTGTGCTGATGAAGCTCCTGCATTTACAGATGGTGAGGTAAAACCATCATTTTGACATTAATTGTAAGAGAAAACAGGTTAATAGTATCCTCATATACAAGTACCTTCTTTAATTTTTGAAAATTGAAGAAACTCCTTCATTTACAGTTTGTTAGGGAAAACCAGGATTTTGACATTGGTTGTAAGTGAAATAAGTGCAAAGCACAAAAAGAAAAAGTAACTTGCTTAGTATTTCTAAACTGAAATACCTCCTGCATTTATATGGCATTAGGTAAAACCACTGTTTTGGCATTTATCATAAGTGAGAATAAATACCAGCAAGTAACATAAGTAACTTGCTTAGAATTAAAAATAGAATAACCTACTGCATTGACAAAGCATTAGGTAGAACCAGTGCTCTGATATTGATTTTAAGTGAGAAGAAGAGAGCAGCGTGCAATTAAATGAGTAATTGCATAGTTTCCCAAACTGAAGAACCACTTACATTCATAAGCCTTAGGTAACAGGAGTGTTTCTTCATTGATTGAGAGAATATGCCCAAAACAGCCCATTAAGGAAGTAATGTGCCTAGTTTTCACAACTGAAGAAACTCCTGCATTCACAGAGCATTTGTTCAAACCACCATTTTGACATTGATTTTAAATGAAAAGAAGGGTGTAGAAAGCAAATAAATGAGTAACTTGCTTAACTTTCAAAACTGAAGAACAACTTACATTAACAAAGTTAAAACCAGTTTTTTTCACTGATTGTGAGTGAGAAGAAGTGATTAGTATTCTATTAAACAATTACCTTGCTTAATTTTTGAAAATTGAAAATACACTTTCATTCTCAGGGTGTTAACTAAGACTAGGTTTTGACATTCGTTGTAAGTGAAAACAAGTACATAGCAGCAAATAAAACTACTTGCTTGGAATTCCAAACTGAAGAACCTTATGCATTCAGAGAGCATTAGGTAAAACCAATGTTTTGACATTGATTGTAAGTGAAAACTAGTGTGTAACATGCAATTATACAAGCAAATTGCTTGTTATCAAAACTGAATAACCCACATTCACAGAGAATTAGATCAAACAAGTTTTGATATATGAATGTAAGTGGAAACAAGTGCATAGCAGCCAATTAATGAAATAATTTCCTTAGTTTTACAAAAGAAGAAACTACTGCATTCTCAGAATGTTAAGTAAAACCATGCTTTTGACATTGGTTGTAAGTTAAACAAATGCATAACAGCCTATTAAAGAAGTAACATGCTTAGTTTACAAAACTGAAGAAACTACTACATTCTCAGCATATTAGGTAAAGCCAGCATATTGCCATTGTAGGTGAAAACAAGTGCACAGCAGTCAATTAATCAAGTAACTTGCTTAGTTTACAAAACTGAAAAATCTACTGCATTCACAGAGCATTAGTTAAATCCAGCATTTTGACGTTGAGTGTAAGTGAAAACAAGTGCCATAGCAGCCAAATAAAGAAGAAATTTCTTAGTTTAAAAACTGAAGAACCTCCTACATGCACATATCATTAGGTAAAACCAATGTTTTGATATTTATTTTATGTGAAAACAAATGCATAAAGCCAACTAAACATGGGTTTGCTTGATTTTCAAAAGTGAAGTAATAATTTTATTAACAGAATCTTCTGTATCACCAGTGCTTTGAAATTGATTGTAAGTGAAAGAATTGTGGTGCAGCATTTAAATGAGTAACTTGCATAGTTTTCCAAACTGAAGAACCACTTACATTCACAAAGCATTAGGTAAAACCAGTGCTTTTTCATTGATTGTGAGAACATGTGCAAAGTATCCAATTAAGGAAGAAATGTGCCTTGTTATCACAACTGAAGAAACACCTGCATTCACAGAGCATTAGGAAAACCACCTTTTTGACATTGATTGTAATAGAAAAGAAGTGTGTAGCAGTTAATTAAATGAGTAACTTGCTTAGTTTTCAAAACTGAAGGACCACTTTCATTCACAACTCTAAAATCAGTGTTTTTACATTGATTGTAAGTAAGAAGATGTGAATACTATCCTATTAAACAAGTATCTTGCTTAATTTTGGAAAATTTAAGAACCTCCTTCACTCATAGATTGCTAGCTAAAACCAGGGATTTGAAATTTGTTGTAAGTGCAAACAAGTTCATATCAGCAAATTAAAATACTTGCTTGGAATTCACAACTGAAGAACCTCATGCATTCACTGTGCATTAGGTAAAACCAGTGATTTCACTTTGATTGTAAGTGAAAACAAGTGTGTAGCAAGCAATTAAGAAGCAAGTTGCTTAGTTTTCAAATCTGAAGATCCTCCTTCATTCACAAAGCATTAGGTCAAACAAGTATTTTGATATTGAATGTAAGTGCAAACAAGTGTATAGCAGCCAATTAAAGAAATAACTATCTTAATTTTTAAAAATTAAACTACTGCATTCCCAGAATGTTAGGCAAAACCATAGATTTGACGTTGGTTGTAAGGTAAAACAAGTGCATAGCAGCCAATTAAAGAAGTAAAGTGCTTAGTTTTCACAAATGAAGAAACTACTCCATTCACAGAGTTTTAGTTATCACAACTGATTTGCCATTGACTGTAAGTGAAAACATGTGCATATCATTCATTTAAATAAATAAATGGCTTAATATTCCGAACGGAAGAAACTACTGCATTTCAAGAGTGTTAAGTAAACCATTGTTTTGTTATTGATTTTAAGTGAAAACAACTGCATAGCACCAAATAATAAGGTTTTCTTAGTTTTCACAAATTGAAGAAAATACTGCATTCACAGAGTATATTAGTCAGCCAAAGGGGTGCTAACATGAAATATCAAAATTGGGTTGGTCTTTATAAAGGGTATTGATTTGGGGTAGAAGCCCACAGATACCAGGCCCTAAAGCATTAAGTTTCTTCTCTCACCACAGTCCATTGTCACGTGTTAGAGCAAGACAGCTGCTGGCATTTGCCAGGGTTCAGGCTTCTGGGGTTCCTCCTTCCCGGGGCTGTTTTCTCTCTGGGTTTAGCTCCTGTTTCCTCCACAAGGTCAGCTGTAGATGACCAGGCAAATGGCTTGCTTCTCTCCTCCTGGGGCCTTCTTTCTAACATCAAAACTGCTTCTCAAAAGACTGTTTCAACTATGTTCTTTGCCTTGCTTTTTATATTGGATTCCCCACTCAACAAGTGGTGGGGATCAACTAAATTCATGGAGTTTTAGGCTTACCAGGGTTTTGAAGTTGATATTAAGTCAAAACACATACAAAGCTACCAATGAAAAGTGAATCTTTCTCAGTTGACAACACTGAAGAATGGCCTGCATTCAGAGTGTGTTAGGTAAAACAAGTGTTTTGAATTTTATTGTCAGTGAAAACAAGTGAATTACAGCTTAGAAAAAAAGTATCTTGCTTACTTTTCAAAACTGAAGAAACCCCTGCATTGACAAAGCATTAGGTAAAAGCAGTGTTTTGACATCAATTGTGAGTGAAAGCAAGTGCAAAGCAGCCAAGGGAACAAGTATCTTACTTACCTTTCAAATTGAAATAACTCCTGCATTCACAGAGTGTTAATTAAAATCAGTGTTTGAAGTTTATTGTAAGTGAAAACTCATGCAAAACAGCGAATGAAACAAAAATCTCACTTACATTTGAAAAGTGAAGAAACTACTGCTTGGCATGGTGTTAGGTAAAAGCAGTGTTTTGACATTGGTTTTGTGTAAACAACTGCATAGCAGCCAAGGAAACAAGAATCTTTCTTACTTTAGAGAAATGACAAATCTCCTGTATTCGCAGAACAGTAGGTTAAAACCAGGATTTTGAAGTTGATTTTAACTATAAACAAGTGCATAGTAGCCTATGAAATGAGTACCTTGCTTAGTTTTCAAAACTGGAGATGCACTACATTCAGACTCTGTTAGGTAAAAGTGTTTGCTTTGATTCTAAGTGAAAACAAGTGCAAAGAAGCCAAGGAAACAACTATCTTGCTTATTTTCTAAACAGAAAAAACTAGTGCTTTGTCATAGCACTAGGTAAAAGCAGTGCTTGACTTTTATTGTATGTGAAAACAAGTGCATAGCAGCCAAGGAAATAAGTATCTTGCTTAGTATTCAAAACTGAAGAAATTAGTGAATTGGTATAGCACTATGTAAAAGCAGTACTTGACATTGATTGTAAGTGAAAACAATGCATAGCAGCCAAGATGCAATTATCTTACTTACCTTTCAAATTGAAGTACTACCGGCATTCACAGATCACTAGGTAAAACCAGTGTTTTGATGTTGATTGTAAGTGAAAACACGTCCATATCAGCAAATGAAACAAGAAACTTAGATTACAAAAGTGAAAAATGAACTGCTTAGTTGTCAAAAGTGAAGGACGTCATGTGTTCACAGAACATTAAGTAAAACTGGAGCTTTGACATTGATTATTAGTGCAAACATGTGCATAGCAGCCAATGAAACAAGTTTCTTTCTTAGTTTTCAAAACTGAAATATCAACTGCATTCACAGAGCATTAGGGAAAACCAGCATTTTAAAATTGACTGTAAATTTAAAATGTGCATAGTCTCCAACAAAAAAATGATCTTGCTTAGTTTCCAAAACTGAAGAAACCTCCTGCATTCAGAGAGTGTTAGGTAAAACCTGTAGTTTGACATTGATTATAAGAGAAAACATGTGCAAAGCAGCCAAATAAAACAAGTTTCTTTAACAGTTTTGAAAACTGAAGATCTGAAGGCATTCCAGAGCATTAGGTAAAACCATTGTATTGAAGTTGATTGTAAGTGAAAGCAATGCATAGCAGCCAAGGAAATAAATATCTCACTTCCATTTCAAAACATTTATACCCCTTCACAGAGTGCTAGGTAAAACCAGTGTTTTAACGTTGATTATAAGTGAAAATACGTGCAGAGCAGCCAATGAACCGAGATTCTTTCCTCATTTTCAAAACTGAAAAACCGACTGCATCCAGAGAGTTTTGGTAAACCTGGTTTTGAACTTGATTGTAAATCAAAACATGTGCATAGCAGTCAACGAAAAGAGTATCTTGCTTATATGTCAAAACTGAAAAACCATCGGCATTCAGAGTGTGTGAGGTAAAACTAATGTTTTGAATTTTATTGTAATTGAAAACAAATGCATTGCATCCAAGGATTAAGTATCTTGCTTAGTTTTCAAAACTGAGGAAACCACTGCATTGGCAAAATATTAGGTAAAAGCAATTTTTGACACTGATTGTGATTGAAAAAATTTTCATAGCAGCCAAGGAAACAAGTAACTTACTTACCTTACAAAATTGAAGTACCTCTTGAATTCACAAAGCATTAGTTAAAACCAGTGTTTTGAATTTGATTGTATGTAAAATATATGCATGCGTAACATAGCAGCATATATGCATAGCAGCAAGCAAAACAAGAAACTTTCTTAGATTTCAAAAGTGAAGAATGAACTTCATAAGGATAGCATTAGGTAAAAGCAGTGTTTTGATATTTATTGTGAGGGAAAACAAGTGCCTAGCAGCCAAGGAAATAAGTATCTCACTTGCATTTCAAAACATTGATTCCACTTCACAGAACACTAGGTAAAACCAGTTTTAACATTGATTATAAGTGAAAACAAGATTTCAAAAGTGAAGAAACTACTGCATTGGCATAATAAAAATGGTGTTTTGACATTGATTGTATGTGAAAACAAATGCATAGAAGCCAAGGAAACATGTATCTTAATTTACAAAACTGAAGAACCTTCTGTGTTCACAGATCATTAAGTAAAACCATAGGTTTGATAGTGATTATAAGTTAAAACAAGTGCATAGTAGCCACTGATTCAAGTTTCTTATGTAGTTCACAAAGCTGAAGAATCAACTGTGTTCACAAAGCATTAGATAAAACCAGGGTTTTCAAGTTGATTGTAAGATAAAACATATGCATTGTCTCCATGAAAAAGGTATATTGGGTAGTCTTCAAAACTGAAGAACCTCCCCTATTCACAAAGTGTTAGGAAAACCAGTGTTTTGACATTGATTATAAGTGAAAACAAATGCAAAGCAGACAAAGAAACAAGTTTATTTGTTTTCAAAAAAAGTATTGCTTTGAAGTTGATTATAAGTGAAAACACCTGCATAGCAGCAAAGGAAACAAGAATGTTATTTATTTGAAAAGAGAAGAATCAACTGCTTAGTTGAAAAAGTGAAGAAAATCCTGTGTTCACAGAACATTAAGTAAATCCTGAGTTTTGACATTCTTATAAGTGAAAACACAATCATAACAGCCACTGAAACAAGTTTCTTTCTTAGTTTTCTTAGTTTTCAAAACTGAAGAATCAACTGTATTCCCTGAACATTTGATAAAACCAGTGTTTTTAAGTTGATTGTAAGTGAAAACAAGTCCATAACAGCAAGTGAAACAAGCAACTTACTTAGATTTCAAAAGTGAAGAAAGTATTTCACTGTGATAGCATTAGGTAAAAGCAGTGTTTTGATGTTAATTGTGAGTGAAAATCAGTGCATAGGAGCTGAGGAAACAAGTATCTCACTTGCATTTCAAAATTTTAATACCTCCTGAATTCACAGTGTCAGGTAAAACCAGTGTTTTAACATCGATTATAAGTGAAAGCACGTGCAGAACAACCAATGAAGCAAGATTCTTTCTTCTTTTTCAAAACTGAAAAACCAGCTGCATTCACAGAGTTTTAAGCAAACCAGGGTTTGAAGTTAATTATAAGTCAAAACACTTGCATAGCTGCCAGTGAAAAGATTATATTGCTTTGTTGTCAAAATTGAAGAACTTTCTGCATTCAGAGTGTGTCAGGTAAAACTAGTGTTTTGAATTTTATTGTAAGAACAAGTGCAATGCACCCAAGGAAACAAGTATATTAGTTTTTTTTTTCAAAACTGAAGAAATGAATGCATTAGCATTAGGTAAAAGCAGTGTTTTGACCTTGATTGTGAGTGAAAGCAAGTGCATAGCAGCCAAGGAAACAAGTATGTTACTTACCTTCCAAAATTGAAGTACCTTCTGCATTCACAGAGTTTGAAGTAAAACCTGTGCTTTGAATTTGATTGTAAAAGAAAACACATGCAAAGCAGCAAATGAAACAAGAATCTTGCTTAGATTTCAAACGTGAAGAAACTACTACATTGGTATAGCATTAGGAAAAGTTGCGTTTTGACATTGTTTGCAAGTGAAAACAAGTGCATAGCAGCCAAGGAAACAAGGATCTTTCGTACTTTAC
Organism: Tolypeutes matacus; assembly: GCA_026826555.1. Taxonomy (NCBI): domain Eukaryota; kingdom Metazoa; phylum Chordata; class Mammalia; order Cingulata; family Chlamyphoridae; genus Tolypeutes; species Tolypeutes matacus. Next base: position 858,956 of record JAKSZT010053856.1, on the reverse strand, counting down.
AAAAGTGAGGAATTCCTGTATTCACAGAGCACTATTTTAAAACCAGTATTTTGAAGTTCATTGTAACTCAAAAGAAGTGCATAACTGCCAATGATATTAGTATCTTGCTCAGTTTTAAAAACTGGAGATCCTCCTGAATGTAGACCCTGTTATATATGACCAGTGTTTGGCTTTGATTCTAAGGGAAAACAAGTGCACAGAGACCAAAGAAACAAGTATCTTGCTTAGTTTTCAAAATTGAAGAAATTAGTTCATTCGCATAGCAGTAGGTAAAAGCAGTTTTTGACATTGTAAGTGAAATAAAGTGCATAGCAGCCAAGTAAACAAGTATCTTACTTACTTTATAATAGTGAAAAACCTCCTGTGTACACAGAGTAATAACTAAAACTGGAGTTTAATGTTGATTATAACTGAAAACACATGCATAGCAGCCCTTTTAAACAACTTTTTTTCTTAATTTTCAAAAGGGAAGAATCAACTGGATTCACAGAGCATTAGGGAAAACCAGAGTTTTGAAGTTGATTGTAAGTCAAAACATGTACATAGTCCCAAAGAAAACTGTATCTTGCTTAGTTTTCAAAACTGAAGAATCTCCTGCATTCAGAGAGTTTTAGTTAAAACCAGTGTTTTGACTTTGATTATAAGTGCAAACACACGCATAGCAACCAATTAAACAAGCCTCAGTCTTACTTTTCAAAACTGAAAAACCTACTGTATGCAGTGATTTGTAAAACCAGTGTTTTGAAGGTGGTTGAAAGTGAAAAGAAGTGCATAGCAGCATGTGAAACAAGAAACTTACTTGGATTTTCAAAGTGAAGAAAGTACTACATTGGGATAGCATTAGGTAAAAGCAGTGTTTTGGCATTAATTGTGAGTGCAAACAAGTGCATAGAAGCCAAGGAAATAAGTATCTCACATACATTTCAAAATTTTAATACCACCTGAATTCACAGTCTTAGGTAAAAGCAGTGTTTTAACATTGATTATAATTGAAAACAAGTGCAGAGTAGCCGTTGAACCAAGAGTCTTTCTTCATTTTCAAAACTGAAAAACTGACTGCATTCACAGAATGCTAGGTAAACCAGAATTTTGAATTTGATTGTATGTCAAGACATTTACATAGCTCCCAATGAAAAGAAAATCTTGCTTATATGTCAAAACTGAAAATCACCTGTATTCAGAATGTGTTAGGCAAAACTAATGTTTTAATTTTATTGTAAGTGTAAACAAGTGCATTTCAGCTTAGGAAAAAAGGATCTTGCTTATTTTTCAAAACTGAAGAAACCAGTGCATTGGCATAGCATTAAGTAAAGCAGAGATTTGACATTGATTTTGAATTAAAGCAAGTGAAAAGCAGCAAAGGAAACAAATATCTTACTTATCTTTCAAAGTTGAAGTACCTCCTGCACTCACAGAGCATTAGGTAAAACTAGTATTTTGAAGATGAGTGTAATTGAAAACACATGCATAGCTGCAAAAGAAATAAGAATCTTACTCATATTTCAAAAGTGAAAAATCTACTGCCTTGGCATGGCATTAGGTAAAAGTGGTGCTTTGACCTTTGTTGTAAGTGTAAACAAGTGCAAGGAGCCAAGGAAACTAGTACCTTTCTTACTTTAGAGAAGTGAAGAATCTCCTATATTTACAGAACATTAGGTTAAAACCAGTATTTTGAAGTTGGCTGTAACACAAAACAAGTGCATAGCTGCCAATTGACAGTTTTTGGGTAGGGAGGGGATGAGCAGTTGAAATACAGGGGCTTCTTTGGGAGTTGGAGGTTGTCCTGAGTACTGTTGTGGCAATGGATGTAGGCCATTTTAAATCAGCACACACCACTCAGAACTGAGTGGGAGAGAGTGTGGTCTACAGTGTGAACTGTGGTCTATGGTTGGTGGCAAGGCTCCAGGATGTGTAAGTTCATTGAGGTTGGTGGGCCACACTGTGGGAGATGTTTGTGTGGGATGTGGTGGGAGGTGTGGGAGGTGGGCAACATGGGAATCCCAGTGGGTTCCGTGTAATATTTTAGGTAATCTAAGCACCTCTTAAAATATATGTGTATATATATATATATAACATTTTTGTAAGCAAATACACATATATGCATATATATTTATATATCATTTTACAAATGTTTGTATGTATTGTGAGAATTTTGATTTTTACCCATAATTAAAAAAAATGAATACTTTGCTTAGTTTTAAAAATTGGAGGCCCTCCTGCATTCAGACTGTGTTAGGTAAAACAAGGGTTTGCTTTGATTCTAAGTGAAAATCAGTACATAGAAGACAAGGAAAGAAGCATCTTGTTTAGTTTTCAAAACTAAAGAAATTTGTTCATTGTCATATCACTATGTAAAAGCAGTCTTGATATGGATTGTATGTGAAAATAAGTGCATAGCAGCCAAGGAAACAAGTGTCTTAATTACTTTACAAAAGGGAAACACCTCCTGTATTCACAGAGCATTTAGTAAAACTGGAGTTTTGACATCGATTATAAGTGAAAACATGTGCATAGCAGCCACTGAAACAAGATTCTTTCTTTATTTTCAAAACTGTAGAATCAACTTAATTCACAGAGCATTAGGAAAAAGAAGGATTTTGAAGTTGATTGTTAGTCAAAATATGTATATAGTCTCTAATGAAGAGTATCTTGCTCAGTTTTCAAATTTGAGGAAGTTCCTGCATTCATAGAGTGTTAAGTAAAACCAGTGTTTTGTCTTAGATTATAAGAGAAAAC
>JAKSZT010053856.1:835885-850768 GCA_026826555.1 Tolypeutes matacus | reverse complement strand
TGAGAACATGTGCATAACAGGCAAATATACAAGAAACTTGCTTAGTTTTCAAAATTGAAGGACCTCCTTCATTGATAGAGCATTAGGTAAAGCCACTGTTTTGGCATTGATTGTAAGTGAGAATAAATACCAACAAATAACAAAAGTAACTTGCTTAGAATTCAAAACAGAATAACCAACTGCATTCACAGAGCATTAGGTAAAACCAGGGTTTTTACATTGATTGTGAGAACAAGTGCAACTCAGTGAATTACAGAAGTAATCTGCTTGTTTTCACAATTGAAGAAATTCCTGTTCACAGTGCATTAGGTAAAACCACCATTTTCACATTGATTGTAAGTGAAAATAATTGTGAATCAGGCAATTAATTGAGTAACTTGCTTAGTTTTCAAAATTGAAGAACCACTTTCTTTCACAAAGCATTAGGTAAAACCCGTTTTTCATTGATTGTATGTGAGAAGTAAATAGTATCTTATTAAGTAAGTACTTTTTTTAATTTTTGAAAATTGAAGAACCACCTTCATTCCCAGATTGTTAGGAAAAAACAGTGTTTTGATACTGGTTTTCAGTGAAAACTATTGCATAGCAGCAAATTAAACTGTTTGCTTGGTATTCAATCCTGAAGAACCTCGTGCATTCAGGAAATATTTGTTGAATAAATCAATGTTTTTTAAAAAGACAGTATAGTTTACAAAACACTTTATATAGTTTAATTTGATCTGGCATGGCAAGGATGAGCAATCATTCTCACCCCAGCCCCACACTTCGTTTTTTCTTTAACAAATCAAATTTATTGGTATGTATTAATAAACCATAAATCCATCCAAAATGTGCAATCAATGATATTCGATATAATGACATAGTTGTGTAGTCATCATTTAATCATTTTTAAAGCATTTTCATTATTCCAACATAACAATAATAAAAAACAAAAAAAAACAAACCAACAAAAAACTCATCACTTCTCAATCTTTCTATGCTACCCCTGCTGTACATAGCTGGTATTCTGTTTCCTTCTGTCTAGTTTATTTGTGCTTATATTTTGTCAAAACAGTCTTATATATGCAATATCACCCATATTAGTATTTTACATGAGGCTTCACTGTGTTATACAGTTCTGTGTTACATATTTTAGCTTTCATTCGAGTAACATATATGTTCTTAGACTGACCCTTTCAACCACTGTCATATCCATAGGATAGCTCTGCTAATCCCAAACTCCATGATGGGCTCTCACCATTTCCATTCGTTTTCAAATATTTACAACTTCTTAACCAATGTTGCAAAGATTAACCCTCAACTTTCCATTCTCTACCCTCATTCTATTGTCTGGTGACCTATATTCTAGTTATTAATTCCATGAGTTTACATAATATGTTTAGTTCATAATAGCATACTCATGCAGTATCTGTCCTTTCCCCAAACCTCTTTTGTTTTTATTTGAACAGATGAGACAATTTGGGGTTAGAAAACTACTTAATTTTCCAGAGATTCCTAGTGGAGGGTTTCCTGGGGGAACCAGCATGAGAATTGCATGATCTTCCAGTGTTCCTTCTTGTAGAGCAGGGTGCTTCTGCATTCTTTCAGCTCAACTACTGGTCACAAAGTTTGAGTCAATTTATGGTCTACTCCAACCTGTCCCATCCCCAAATGCAAAATAATGCTCATTTGGAAAAGTCCCAGGTGTATCCAAGGGCCTTCTTTCCTATTTTCTTATAAATTTAATTCAACAAAAATCAGCTTTGTTGAATGTCAGTCACTGTATTTTAATAATTTACATAACCATGTTAAATAGGGTTCTATTATTTCCTATAAAACTTTATATCCATGCAAGATTTAGCACAGTATTTTAGAATTAGCAACTAGCAGGTTCTCAGTAAATACTTTGGAACACATTCCAGAAATTTGCTTGGAATTGAAAACTGAATAAACTCATGCATTCACAGAGTATTAAGTAAAACCAGTGATTTGACATCGACTGTAAGTAAAAAAAAAAAAAATGTGTATAAGCCAAATAAAGAAATAACTTCCTTAGTTTTCACAAATGAAGAAAATATTGCATTGCCAGAATGTTAGGTAAAACCATGGTTTTGACATTGGTTGTAATTTAAAACAAGTGCATTGCATCCAATTAAATACCTAAGATGCTTAGTTTTCACAATGGAAGAAAGTACTGCATTCACAGAGAATTAGGTATCACAACTGATTTGCCATTGACTGTAACTAAAAACAAGCAAATAGCATTTATTTAAAGAGGTAAATTGTTTAGTTTTCCCAACTGAAGAATCAACTGTATTCCAATAACATTATGTAAACCATTGTTTTGTAATTCATTATAAGTGACAACAAGTGCATAGCACCCAATAAAAAAGTAACTTGCTTAGTTTTCAGAACTTTAAGAGACAACTACATTCTCAGTGTATAAGGTAAAACCAGTATATTGACATTGTAAGTGAAAACTAGTGGATAGCAGCCAATTAAACAAGTACCTCACTTTGTTTTCAAAACAGAAGAACATACTTTATTCACAGAGCATTAGGTAAAATCCGTGTTTTGACTTTGATTGTAAGTGAAAACAAGTGCCATAGCAGCCATATAAAAAAAGTATTTTTTTTAGATTCTTAAACTGAAAAATCTCCTACATTCAAAGTGCATTAGCTAAAACCAGTGTTTTGATATTTACTGTATGTGAAAAGTAACAAATAACAATGCTTGGTTTTCTGAAGTGAAAAACAGCAGCCTTCACAGAATCTAACACATCTAGCACATCACCACTGCTTTGACATTGGTTGTAACTGAAAACAGATGTGATGAAGGCTATTAAATGACTTACTTGCATTCTTTTCAAAACTGAAGAGTTCCTTCACTTTTGAAATCTAAGGAGGATTCAAGTTTCTTTTGCAGCTATGCACGTGTTTTCACTTACAATCATCATAAAGCACTTGCTTTTCCCTACCACTTGGTGAATGCTGTCGGTTCTTCAGTTTAGAGAACCACTAAAGAAACTTGTTTCATTGGCTCCTTTGCATGTGTTCTCACTTACAATGAACTTCAACACACTTGTCTCAACCAACTTTCTGTTATTGCAGGAGATACTTAAAGTTTGAAAGAGAGGTAAGATTTTTTTGGCTGCTATGGGCTTCTTTCACTCACAATCAACGTCAAAACACTGCTTTCACCGAATGCTATGCTAATGTAGTGGTTTCTTCAGTTTACAAACCGTAATAGGATACTCATTTCATTGGCATCTACGCACTTGCTTGAAGTTACAATCAACTTCAAAATCCAGCTTTTAACCTAAAGCTTTTGAAACTAGGAGGTTCTTAATGTTTGCATGAAGCCTGGAGAGAAATGCAACCCCGGGAAGAGAGGAACCCCAGAAGCCTGAACCCTGGCAAACGCCGGCAGCTGTTTTGCTCTAACACGTGGCAATGGACTGTGGTGAGAGAAGAAATTTAATGCTTTATGGCCTGGTATCTGTGGACTTCTACCCCAAATAAATATCTTTATAAAGACCAACCATTTTTGGTATTTCACATTAGCACCCGTTTGGCTGACTAATACAGGCTCCTTTACATGTGTTCTACCAATGGACTTCAAGTCACTGGTTTCACCTACCATTATGTGAAAGCAGGAGGTACTTCATCTTTGAAAGTAAGTATTATACTTATTTCCCTAGCTGCTATGCACATGGTTTCACTCAGAATGGCAGAACCCTGCTTTTACCTAATGCTATACCAATGCAGTGGTTCTTCACTTTTGTAAAGTAAAAAAGACACTTCTTTCCTTGGCTGTTATGCACTTCTTTTCACTTACAACCAATGTCAAAACACTGCTTTCTCTATGACAATGCTGCAGTTTCTTCACTTTTGAAATCTAAGTAACTTTCTAGTTTCTTGGGCTGCCATGTATGTTTTCATTTACATATGCTTCAAAGCACAGCATTTCCGTGATGTTCAGTGAATACAGTGGGTTCATCAGTTAAGAGTACCAATGAAGAAACTTATTTCATTGGCTGCTTTGCACCTGTTTTCACTTACAATCAACTTCAAGTCCCTGGTTTCACCTAACTCTCTATGAATGCAGGAGGTACATAAAGTTTGAAAGGTAAGTAAGATACTCATTAATTTGACTGCTATCCTCTTGATTTCACTCACAATCAATGTAAAAATACTGCTTTTACATAATGCCATGACAATGCAGTGGCTTCTTCAGTTTTCAAACCTAACCAGGATAATCATTTCTTTGCACTTGCTTGGAGTTACAATCAACTTCGAAATCCTGGTTTTAACCTAAAGCTTTTTGAAACCAGGAAGTTCTTCACGTTTGCAAAGTAAGAAATATACTTGTTTCCTTGACTGCTATGAACATGTTTTCATTTAAAGCCAATGTCAAAACACCGCATTTACCTAAAGCTATGCCAATGCAGTACTTATGTCACTTTTGAAATCTAAGTACTCTTTGTGTTTCATTTGCTGCTCTGCATGTGTTTTCACTTACAATCCCCTTCAGAACACTAGTGTTACCTAACACTCTGTGAATGCAGGAGTTACTTCATCTTTGAAAGGTAAGTGAGATACTTGTTTCCCTGGCTGATATGCACTTGCTTTCACTCACAATATCAAAACCATGCTTTTACCTAATGCTCTGCTAATGTAGAGATTTTCACTTTTGTAAAGTAAATACGATACTTCTTTCCTTGGATCTTATGCCCTTGTTTTCACTTAAAGACATCTCAAAGCACTGCTTTATCTATGCCAATCCTGCAGTTTCTTCCTTCTTGAAAGGTAAGTAAGATTCTAGTTTCTTTTGCTGCTATGCATGTGTTTTCACTTATAATGAACTTCAAAGCACTGCTTCTTCCTAATGCTCTGTGAATGGAGTCAATTTTTCAGCTCACAGATGCAATAAGGAAACTTGTTTCATTGGCTGTTTTTCATGTGTTTTGACTTACATTCAAATTCTAAGACTCTGGTTTCACCTAACTCTCTGTGAATGCAGAGTACGTCAATTTTGAAAGGTAAGTAACATATTTGTTTGTTTGGCTGCTACACACTTGCTTTCACTCACAATTAATATCAAGCACTGCTTTTATCTCATACTATGCCAATGCAGTGGTTTCTTCAATTTTCAAAACAATGCAGGATACTCATTTCATTAGCAGCTATGCACTTCTTGGAGTTAGAGTCAACTTCAAAATCCTTGCTTTAACCTTCAGCTCTGTGAAATCAGGAGGTTCTTCACATTTTTAAAGTAAGAATGATACTTGTTTCCTTGGCTGTTATGCCCTTTTTTCACTAACAACTAATGTCAAAACCCCACTTTTACCTAACGCCATGCCAATGCAGTAATTTCTTCCCTTTTGAAATCTCTGTAATATTTGTGTTTTATTTGCTGCTATGCATGTGTTTTCACTTACAATCACTTCAAAAACAATGGTTTTACCTAAAACTCTGTGAATGCAGGGTGTACTTCATCCTTCATAGGTAAGTAAGCTATTTGTTTCTGTGACTACTATGCACTTGCTTTCATTCACAATGGCAAAACCCTTCTTTTACCTAATGCTCTGGAAATGCAGAGGTTATTCACTTTCATAAAGTAAATAAAATACTTCTTCTTTCGCTGCTATGCATTTATTTTCACTTACAACCCATGTCAAATCACTGCCTTTTCTATGCCAATGCTACAGTGTCTCTACTTTGGAAATGTAAGTAGGATTCTAGATTCTTTTGCTACTATGCATGTGTTTTCAATTACAATCAACTTTAAAGCACTGCTTTTCCCTAACACTTGGTGAATGCAGTCGGTTCTTCAGTTAGAAAATCAATAAAGAAACTTGTTTCATTGGCTGCTTTGTACTTGTATTCACTTACAATCAACGTCAAGACACTGATTTCAGCTAACTGTCTGTGAATACAGGAGGTACTTCAAGTATGAAAAGTAAGAAAGTTCCTAGTTTGTTTGGCTGCTCTGCATTTGCTTTCACTCACAATCCATTTCAATACACTGATTTTTTTCTAATGCAATGCTAACAGTCGTTTCTTCAGTTTTCAAATCTAAGCATTATACTCATTTCATTGGCAGCTATGCGGTTCCTTGCAGTTACAAGTCCAAGGGGCTGCAAAGGCACCACAGATCTGCACAGGCCATGCATGCCCCATGGGCTCCATGGACTCCAAGGCCTCTATGGCATCCATGTGCTTGCACAGGCTCCTCACGCTCCCCAGTCTCCACAAGCTCCATGAACATTCACAGCCCCAAAGGTTCCATGGCTCAAAATGGGCTGCACAGACTCCACAGTCCTCCACATGATCCTCAGCCTCCTAAGCCTTCAAATCCTCCACAGGCTCCATTGGCCTTCATAAACTCTATATGATCAATGGACTCCAAATTACACCATTGGTTCAACAGACTATGCTGGCACCATGTGCCTGCACTGGATCCATGACCTCCATGAGATATAGAGGCTCTGCAGACTCCACAGGCTCCATTGGTGCCATGTACTCCATGAGCTCCTGTGGCTCCACAGGCTTCACAGGTTCCACAGGCCTCCACAAGAGCCACAGGCTCCATGGGGCCTATAGGCCTAAACAGGCCTCTTTGTGATCCACAGGCTTTCCATTACTGCACAGACACTATGGACTCTGGAGGGTCTTCTGGCCTGCATAGGCTCCACAGACCTCCACGGGTTTCACAGACTCCCTGGACTCCATCAGCTGCATGGGTTACACAGGCCTCTACATTTTCACAGACTTCACAGGCTCCCTCTCCTTCATGGACCTGCACAGGCTACACAGGCCTCCTGAGTCTCCATAGTCTTCATGGGCTCCTCAGTCTCCATGGCCTCCAAAATCTCCACCAGCTCCATGGACTCAATGGGCTTCACAGTTTGCACAGGTTCCAATGTCCTGTACATCATCCACGAGCTCAAGGTCTTCATGGGCTCCACAGTCCTCTAGACTCCATGGGCTCCACCAGATACATTGGCTTGACAGGCGCCACAGGCTCCATGGACCTGTACAAGATCCACAGGCCTCAAATGGCTGCACAGTCTCCACAGGCTCTACTGGCTCTATGGGCCCCACAGGTGTCCACGGGCTACATGCTCACCCCATGCTGCAAATTCTCTATACTGTCTTTGGGCTACATACCTCAACACACTCCATAGATTGACAGGCCTTTACAGGCTCCACAAACTCCCTGCTCCTGCACAGGCTTCAAGGGCTCCACGAGCTTTGTGGACTCAATGGTATTGACAGATTTCATGAGCTCCATGGCCTCAACCAAGTTTGCAGGCCTGCACAGGCTCCAAAGACCTCTACAGTATCCATGGGCTCCATGGGCTCCATAGGTCTGCATAGGCTCCATTATTTACACCTGCTCCACAGGATTCACGGACCTACACAGGCTCCATAGACTCCACAGCCTCTATTGGCTTATAAAGATGCCACAGTTTCCATGGAATCTATGGTCTCCACAGGCAGCATTTGCTCCACAAGGGTCAATGAACTCTAGGGGCCTGCATAGGCTCCACAGGCCTCCACTGGCTTCACAGACTCCACTGCCTCCATGGGCTCCACGTGCTCCACAGTCTACATGGGTATGAAAATGCTCCACAGGCTCCATGGACTCCACAGGCATCATGAGCTCCATGTGAACCACAGTCTCCATGGTTATGCACAGGCTCCACAGGCTCCACTGACTCCACAGCTCTGCAAGCTCCACAGGCTCCAAGTACTCCACAGGCTCCATGCACCTGTATAGACTGCATGGTCTCCAAGGGCTTCAAATTCTCAACAGGTTCCATGGGAATGCAGAGACTCCACAGGTTTCCAGGGGCAATGCATGCTCCATGGGCTCAATGACCTCCAAGGCCTCCATGGCATCCATTTGACTTCACAGTCTCCAGAGGCTCTCCAGTCTCCACAGACTTTATGAGCCTGCACAGGCCTCACAAGATCCATGGCCCAAAATGTGCTTCAGAGACCCCACAAGCCTCCACATGATCCTCAGCTTCTTCTGACTCTACAGCCTCCAAAGGTTTCCAGGGCTTACATAAACTCCATGGGCTCCACAAGATCCACATTCCTCATTGGCCTCAAAAGGCTCTCCCAGTGCCATGAGCCTGCATAGGCTCAATGGCATCCATGAAATGTACAGGCTCTGCAGGCTACACAGGCTCCATGGGTTCCATGATTCTGTGAACCCCAGTGGCTCCACAGGCTCCACCAACTCCACAGATTCCATGGGCTTCACAAGTTGCACAGGCTCCACTGGCTTCCACATCCTCCACAGTCTGCATGGAATCTATGGACTCCACAGGCAGCAAATTCTCGACAGATATCAGTGGCCTCTAGGGGACTCCATAGGCTCCACAGATCTCCATGGGCTTCGCGTGCTCCACAGGCTACATGGGTATGCACAGGCTCCACAGGCGCCATGGATTGCACAGGCTCCATGGGCTCCACGTGCTCCACAGGATCCATGTGTACGCACAGGCTCCAAAGTTTCCACAGACTCCACAGGATTCATTCAATCCATGTACTCCACATGCTCCATGGGTTTGCACAGGCCCCACAGGTTCCACTGGCTCCACAGGCTCTTCAAGCTCCACAGGGCTTCCTGTGCTCCAAAAGCTCCATGGGCCTGTACAGGCTACATGGTCTCCAAGGGCTTCAAAGGCTCAACTGGCTCCATGGGCATACAGAGGCTCCATAGGCCACCAGGGGCAATGCATGCTCCATGGGCTCCATGTCTCCAAGGCCTCCATGGCATTTATGTGGCTGCAGATTCTCCAGAGTCTCTCCAGTCTCCCCAGGCTCCATTAGCCTGCACTCCTCTTACAGGCTCCATGGCCCAAAATGAACTCCACAGGCTTCACAGGCCTGGACATGATCCTCAGCTTCTTCAGTCTCCACAGGCTCCACAGGCTTCATGAGCCTACATAATCTCCATGGGCTCTACAGGATCCACATTCCTTCATGTCCTCAACAGGCTTTACCAGCACCTTGAGTCTGCACAGGCTCTGTTGTCTCCATGAGATATACAGGTTCTGCAGGCTCCACAGTCCCCGTGGGCTCCATGGGATCTATGAACTCCAGTGGCTCCACAGGCTCCACATGTTCTGCATGCCCACACAATTGCCATAGGATCCATTGGATCTATATGCCTATACATGATTCTCAGGCTCACTGGACTCCACAGACTCTAAGTACTCCACAGACTCCTTGGGAATACACAGCCTCCACAGGTTCCACTGATTCCATAGGTTCTATGAGCTCCACAGACTTCATATGCTCAAGAATTTCCATGGCCCTGCACAGACTCAACAAGCTCCCTGGGCCTGCACAGGCTTCAAGGGCTCTGCAGGCTTTGTGAACCCCATGAACTTGATAGACTTATGGTTCCATGGCTTCAACCAACTCCACAGGCCTGCACAAGGCTCAATAACTCAACAGGCTTCACTGGCCCCATAGGCTCAAAGAGCTTCACAGGATCCACAGGTCTGTACAGGCTCCATAAGCTCTCTGGACCTGCACAGGCTTCAATGACTCCAAGGTTTTTGTGAACTCCATGGTCTTGACATACTGCATGGGCTCCATGGACTCAACCACCTTCACAGACTTGCACAGTCTCCACATGTCTCTACCGTCTCCAGGGGCTCCACAGGCTCTCCGGGTCTGCATAGGCTCCATGGGTTGCAGAATCTCAACAGACTTCATGAGACTCCACAGTCTCCAACGTCCCCACAAACTCCACTGGCCTTCACAGCCTCCACAGTGTCCATGGAATCTATGGCCTTCATAGGAAGCAAATGCTCCACAGGTGTCACTGGCCTCTAGGGGCCTGCATAGGCTCCACAGGCCTCCACGTGCTGCATGGTTCCAGAGTCTTTCTCAGCTCTACGTGCTCCACAGGCTCCATGGGTATGTACAGTCTCCACAAGCTCTATGGGCTCCACATACTCCACAGGCTTCATGGGTATGTAGAGACACCACAGATGCCATTCGCTCCACATTCTCTACAGGATCCATTGGTATGAGCAGGCTCCACAGACTCCACAGGCTCTACAGGATCCACAGCATCCACGTGCTCCACAGGCTCCATGGGCCCACACAGACTGCATGGTCTCTGAGGGCTTCAAAGTTTAAACAGTTTCCATGGGCGTGTAGAGGTTCCACAGGTCTCCAGGGGTATGCATGCTCCAAGGGCTCCATGTCCTCCAAGGCCTCCATTTCATTTATGTGGCTTCACACTCTCCAGGGGATTCCTAGTCTCCACAGGCTCCATGAGTCTGCATAGGCCTCACAGGCTCCATGGCCCATAATGGGATCTACAGATTCCACAGTCCTTCACATGATCCTAAGTTTCTTCAGACTCTACAGCCTCCACAGGCGTCATGGGCCTATATAAACTCCATGGGCTCAATGGGATTCACATAACTCCATGGCCTCAACAGGCTTTGCCAGCAACATGAGCCTGCACAGGATCCATGGCCTCCATGAGTTACACAGGCTCTGGAGTCTCCACAGACTCCATGGGTTCGATGAGCTCCATGAGATCCAGTGGCTCCACAAGCTCCATGTGTTCAAAAGGCCTGCACAGTTGTCATAGGCTCCTTGGGGTCTGTAGGACTCTCCAGGCTCCACAGGCCCCCATGGCCTCCACAGGCTCCCTAGGCCTTCAGAGTTACCGTGGTCTCCACAGGGTCCTCAGGAATACACAGTTCCCATAGGCCTCCATGGGTTTCACAGCCTTCATGGACTCCATCAGCTCCAAGGGTTCCACAGGCCTCTTATCCTCACAGACTTCACAGTTTCACTGTCCTTCACAGGACTGCACAGGCTCCACAGGTCTACTTGGGCTCCATAGATTCCATGGGCTCCTCGGTCTCCATAGTTTCCACAAACTCCACCAGCTCCAAGGACAATATTATCTTCACAGGTTTCACAGGTTTCACTGGCCTACACAGCATCCACAAGCTCCATCGGCTCAATGAGCTCCACGGGCTCTATGTGCTCTACATTCTCTTATGACTCCATGAGCTCCACCATCTCTATTGTCTCCACAGAATTCACAGGCTCTTAGACCTGTACAGGCTCCACAGTCCTCAATTTGCTCTGCAGTCTCAACTGGCTAAAAAGGCTCCATTGGCTCCACAAAGCATCAATGGGCTACATGCACTTAACAGGCTCCATATTCTCTGTAGTGTCCTTGGGCTCCATAACTCAACATGTTCCATGTGTCACATGGGCTCAAGGAGCTCAACAGGATCCACAGGTGTATAAGCTTGTCAATCTCCTTGGGCTTGCACAGGCTTCAAGGTCTCCATGGGCTTTGTGAACTCCATAGTCTTGACAGACATCATGGTCTACATGGTCTCAACCACCTTCACAGGCCTGCACAGGCTCCACAGTCCTGTACAGTCTCCATTGTCTCCATGACCTCCAAATGTCTGCATAGGATCCATGTCTTACAAAGGCTCTACAGTCTTCATGGGCCTCCACAGGTTTCAAAGGCCCCACAGTTTCCACTGGCTTACCCAGCTACCACAGTCTTCATGCAATCTATGGTCTCCACACGCAGCACATACTCCACCAATATCAATGGCTTCTAGGGGCCTACAAAGGCTCCAGAAACCTCCATGTGCTACACGTTTTCTACAGGCTCCATTGGCTCAACGTGTTCCACTGGCTACATGAGTAGGCATAGGCTCCACAGGCTCCATGGACTGCACAGACACCGTGGGTTCCATGTGCTTCACAGGCTCCATGGATATGCACAGCCTCCACAGGCTCCACTGACTCCACAAGCTCTACAGGCTCCACAGGCTCAACATCCTACACAGAATCCATGGGCCTGAACAGGCTCCTTTATCTCTAAGGGCTTCAAAGATTCAACAGGCTCCATGGGTGTGTAGAAGCTCCAAAGACCTCCAGAGTCAATGTATGCTCAATGAGATCCATGGCTTACAAGACCTCCCTGGCATCCATGTGTCTTCACAGTCTCCATAGCCTCCCCAGTATCCACAGGCTTCATGAGTCTGCACAGGCCTCACACACTCAGTGGACCAAAATGGGCTCCAGAGTCTCCACAGGCCTCTGCATGATCCTCAGCTTCTTCAGACTCTACAGGGTCCACAGGCTTCATGGACCTACATAACCTCCATGGGCTCCGTGTGATCCACATTACTTCATGGCCTGAATAGTCTCTGCCAGCACCATGAGCCCACACAGGTTTCAAGGCCTCCATGAGATATACAGGCTCTGCAGGCTCCACAGTCTCCATGGGTTCCATGCACTCGATGAGCTAGAATGGCTCCAAAGGTCCCATATTTTCCAGAGAACTACACAGTTGCTTTTGGCTCCATGTGGTCTATATGACTGTACAGGCTCCACAGGACTCCATGAGCTCCACAGGCTCCACAGGATTGCAGAGGTACCATGGGCTCCACAGGGTCCTCAGGCCTGCATAGGTTCCACAGGCCTAAAGGGTTTCACAGACTCCATGGGTTCCTTCAGCTCCATGGGGTCCACAAATATATATATTCTCAAAGAGTTTACAGTCTCTGTGTACTTCATGGGACTGCACAGGCTCCACAGACCTCCTTGGGCTCCACAGTCTCCACGGGCTCCTCGGTCTCCATGGCTTACACAAACTCCACGAGCCCCACAAACTCCTTAGGTTTCACAGGTTGCACACGTTCAACTGGCCTACACAACCTCCGTGAGCTCCATGGGCTCCATGGGCTCCACGGGCTCCATGGGCTCTACAGTACTTTTCAACTACATGGGTTCAAGAGCTCCATTGGCTCCACAGAATCCATAGGCTCTAAGGGCTTTCCAGGCCCACAGGCCTCAATGGTCACCAGTCTCCACAAGATCAAAAGGCTCCACGGACTCCACAGGTGTCATTTGGCTACATGGACTTAAAAGCTCCAAATTCTCTGTAGTGTCCTAGGGCAAAATACCTCAACAGGCTCCCAGGAACCTTTGGGCTCAACGAGCTCCACAAGTACCCGAGGCCTGTACAGACTCCACAAGCTCCCTGGGCCTGTACACCCTTCAAGGATTCCATGGGTTTTGTGAACTCAATGGTCTTGACCTACTTCATGGACCCCATAACCTGAACAACTCCACAGGCTTTCACAGACTGTACAGGCCTCTACAAGTAGAATGGTCTCCACGGGCTCCACAGATTTACAAAGATTCCATGGTATACACAGGCTCCACAGGCATCATGGGTCATTACAGGTTTCAAAGGACCCACAGGCTCCAATGGCCTACAACCCTCCACAGTCTCCATGGAATCTATTATCTGCACAGGGAGCACATGCTCCATAGGTGTCAATTGCTTCTAGGGGTCTGCATAGACTCTAAAGCCCTCCAGGGCCTACATGGATTACACAGCCTCCATGGGCCCCACGTGCTCCACAGGCTCCATGGGTTTGCACACACTCCACAGGCTCCATGGACTCCACAGGCATCATGGGCTCTGTGGGCTCCATAGGCTGCATGGTTTTGCACAATCTCCACAGGCTCCACTGGCTCCACAGGCTCTACAGGCCCCACAGACTCCATGGAATCTATGATCTCCAGATTCAGCACATGGTCAACAGATTTCAATGGTCTCTAGTGTTCTCATAGGCTCCACAAGCCTCCACGGGCTGCACAGATTTCACTGGCTCCATCGGCTCCATGGGCTCCACAGGCTCCACATACTCAACAGGCTCCATGAGCTCCACGTGCTCCACAGGCTCCATAGGTATGCACAGGCTCCACAGACTACATAGCCTCCATGGCCTCCATGTGCTCCAAAGTGTCAATGGTTTTGCACAGGCCCACAGGCTCCACGGACTCCACAGGCTACATGGACTCCATGTGCTCCACAGGCTCCATGGGTATGCAAGAATCCACAAATTCCGCTGACTCCACAGGCTATAGAGGATCCACAGGCTCCAAGTGCTCCACAAACTCCATGGGCCCACACAGTCTGCATGGCCTCCAAGGACTTTAAAGGACCATTAGGTTCCATGGACTTTCAGAGGCTCCACATGAATCGAGGGGCAATGCATGCTCCATAGGCTCCATGACTTCCAAATGTTCCATGGCATCAATGAGTCCTGAACAGGCCTCATAGGCTCCATGGCATAAAATGGGTTCTGCAGGCTCCACAGGCCTCCACATGATCCTAAGCTTCTTTAGACTCCATAGCCTCCACACGCTTCATGGGCCTACATAACCTCCATGGGCTCCATGGTATACACAAACTTATATGGCCTCAAATTACTCCACCAGTACCATGAGCCTGAAAAGGCTCCATGGCCTCCATGAGATGGACCATATCTGCAGGCTCCACAGGCTCCGTGGGTTCCATAGTCTCCATGAGCTCCAGGGGTTCCACAGCCTCCACTTTTTCCATAGGCCTGCACAGTTGCCATAGGTTTATATGGGGTCTATAGGCTTGTACAAGCTCCACAGGTTCCCCACTCCTGCAAAGGTACCATAAGCTCCACAGGGTCCTCAGGCTTGCAAAGGCTCCACAGGCTTCCTTGGGTTTTGCAGTCTCCATGGGTTTCTTCAGCGCCATGGGTTCCACAGGCCTATATATTCTCATAAACTTCACAGTCTCCCTGCCCTTCATGGGACTGCACAGGCTCCACAGTCCTCCTAGGGCTCCATAGTCTCCAAGGGCTTCTCAGTCACCCTGGCTTCCACAAACTCCACCAGCTCCATGGACTCTATGAGCTTCCTAGGATGTACAGATTCCACTGGCCTACACAGCATTCACGAGCTCCATGGGCTCCATTTGCTCCATGGCTCAATGGACTCTACAGTCCTTTATGACTCCATTGGGTCCACCAGCTCCATTGGCTCCAAAAAA
>JAKSZT010053856.1:795500-835785 GCA_026826555.1 Tolypeutes matacus | reverse complement strand
GAAGATAATTCTTTCCATGGTTGCTTTGCACTTGTTTTCACATACAACCCGTGTTAAAACAGTGCTTTTTCTAAGTCAATGCAGCCGTTCCTTCACTATTGAAATCTAAGGATGATTCCAGGTTCTTTTGCAGCTATGCACGTGTTTTCACTTACAATCATCATCAAAGCACTGCTTTTTCCTAACACTCGATGAATGCCTGTCGGTTCTTCAGTTTAGAGAACTAATAAAGAAACTTCTTTCATTGGCTCCTTTGCACGTGTTTTCATTTGCAATGAACTTCAAGACACTGGTTTCACCTAACTCTCTGTGAATGCAGGAGGTTCCTCAAGTTTGAACAGTAGGTAAGATGTTTTTTGGCTGCTATGCACTTGCTTTCTCTCACAATCAATGTCAAAATACTGCTTTACATAATGCTATGCCAATGCAGTGGATTCTTCAGTTTTCATGATTAAGCAGGATAGTCATTTCATTGGCACCCAGGCACTTGCTTGGAGTTACAATCAAGTTCAATATCTTTGTTTTCACCAAAAACTCTGGGAATCCAGCCAGTTCAACAAGTCTGTAAAGTATGAAAGATATTTGTTCCCATGGCTGCTATGCCCTTGTTTTCATTTACAACCAATATCAAAACAACACTTACCTAAGGCTGTGCCAATGCAGTAGTTTCTTCATTTTAAAAAATCTAAGTAAGGTTTGTGTTTAATTTGCTGCTATGCATGAGTTTTCACTTACAATCACTTACAATCACCTAATGCTCTGTGAATTCACGAGGTACTTCAACTTTGGAAGATAAATAAGATACTTGCTTCCTTGGCTGCTATGCAATTGCTTTCACTCACAATGTCAAAACCTGGCTTTTACCTAATGCTCTGCCAATGCTGATGTTCTTCACTTTTGTAAAGTAAATAAGATATTTATTTCTGTGGCTGTTATGCACTTGTTTTCACATACAATCAATGTCAAATCACAGCTTTTTCTATTCCAATGTAGCAGTTTCTTCACTTTGACATCTAAGGAAGGTTCTAGTTACTTTTGCTTCTATGCACGTGTTTTCACTTACAATGAACTTCAAAGCACTGTTTTTCCCTTAAGCTCGGTGAATTCAGTCATTTCTTTAGTTAAGAGAACCAACAAAGAAACTTGGTTCATTGGTTGCTTTACACATGTTTTCACTTACAACGAAATGAAGTCAACATCAAAACACTGGTTTCCCTAACTCTCTTTGAAAGCAGAAGGAACTTCAAGTTTGGAAGTTAAGTAATGTACTTGTTAATTTGGCTGCTATGCACTTGTTTTCACTCACAATCAATGTGAAGACACTTCTTTTACCTAATGCTATGCCAATGCAGTGGTTTCTCCAGTTTTCAAAACTATGCAGGATACTTATTTCATTGGCAGCTCAGTACTTGCTTGGAGTTACAATCAACCTCAAAATCCTTCCTTTAACCTAATGCTCTATGAGTCCAAGTGGTTTCTTAACGTTTGTAAAGAAAAAAAAGACACTTGTTTCCTCTACTGCTATGCCCCTGTTTTCACTTACAACCGTATCAAAACACTGCTTTTACCTAACACTATGCCAATGCAGTAATTTCTTTACTTTTGAAATCTAAGTAATCTTTGTGTTTCAATTAATACTATGCATGTGTTTTCCCTCACAATCACATTCAAAACCCTGGTTTTACCTAACACTCTGTGAATGCAGGAGGTATTTCAAGTTTCAAAGGCATGTAAGATACTTTTTTCCTGGCTGCTATGCACTTGCTTTCACTCAAAATGTCAGAACCCTGCTTTTACCTACTGCACTGCCAATGCAGAGGTTCTTCAGTTTTGTAGAGTAAATATGATACTTCTTTCCTTGGCTGCTATGCACTTCTTTTCACTTACAACTTATGTCAAAACACAGCTTTTTCTACGTCAGTGTGGCAGTTTCTTCACTTTTGAAATCTAAGTAACTTTCTAGTTTCTTTGGCTGCTAAGCACGTGTTTTCACTTACAATCAACTTCAAAGTACTGCATTTCCCTAAGTCCCAGTGAACGCAATCGGTTCTTCAGGTTAGAGAACCAGTAAAGAAACTTGTTTCATTGGCTGCTTTGCACATTTTACACTTACAATGAACTTCAAATCCCTGGTTTCACCTAACACTCTGTGAATGGAGGAGGTCTTCAGATTCGAAAGGTAAGTGAGACAGTTGTGTTTTTGACTGTTAACAACTTGCTTTCACTCACAATCAATGTCAAAACACTGCTTTCACCTAATGCAACGACACTGCAGTGGTTTCTTCAGTTTTAAAAACTAAGCTGAATACTCATTTCACTGGCAGCTATGAACTTTCTTGGAGGTAGAATCAACCTCAAAATCTTGCTTTTAACCTAAAGCTCTATGAATCCAAGTGGTTTCTTCACTTTTCTAAAGAAATAAAGACACTTGTTTCTTCGGCTGCTAAGCCCTTGTTTTCACTTACAACTATGTCAAAACACTGCCTTTACCTAATGCTATGCCAATGCTGTAGTTCTTCACTTTGGAAATCTAAGTAATATTTGTGTTTCATTTGCTACTATGCATGTGTTTTCACTTACAATCACATTCAAAACCCTGGTTTTACCTAACATTATGTGAATGCCAGAGGTATTTCAAGTTTGAAAGGTAGGTAAGGTACTTGTTTCCCTGGCTGCTGTGCACTTGCTTTCACTCACAATGTCAAAATCCAGCTTTTTCCTAATGCTCTGCCAAAGCACAGGTTCTTTACTTTTGAAAGTAAATAATATATTTCATACCTTGAATTGTATGCACTTGATTTCAATCACAATGTCAAAACACTGCTTTTGCCTAATGCTATGGCAATGCAGTGGTTTCTCCAGTTTTCAAAACTAAACAAGATACTCATTTTCTTGGCAACTATGCACTTGCTTGTAGTTACAATCACCTTCAAAATCCGTGTTTTAATCTAAAGCTATGTGAATCCAGGATCTTATTCACATTTGTAAAGTAAGAAAGATGCTTCTTTCCTTGCCTGCTATGCCATTGTTTTAACTTACAACCAAGGTCAAAACACTGCTTTTACCTAACACTAAGCCAATGCAGTAGTATCTTCACTTTTGAAATCTAAGTAAGATTTGTGTTTCATCGGCTGCGATGCATGTGTTTTCGATTACAATCACCTTCAGAACAATGGTTTTACCTACCACTCTGTGAATGCAGGAGTTACTTCATCTTTGAAAGGTAAGTAAGATACTTGTTTCCCTGGCTGCTATGCTCTTGCTTTCACTCACAATGTCAAAACCCTGCATATACCTAGTGCTTGGTTATTGCAGAGGTTCATCACTTTTGTAAAGTAAATAAGACACTTCTTTCCGTGGCTGTTATGCACTTGTTTTCACTTACAACAAATGTCAAAACAGTGCTTTTTCTCTGACAATGTGCAGTTTCTTCACTTTTGAAATCTAAGTAATATTCTACTTTCTTTCACTACCAGGCATGTGTTTTTACTTACAATCAACTTCAAAACACTGCTTTTCCCTAACACTCAGTGAATACAGTCAGTACTTCAGTTCAGAGAACCAATAAATAACTTGTTTCATTTCCTGCTTTGCACGTGTTTTCACTGACAATGAACTTCAAGATACTGGTTTCACCTAATTCTCTGTGAATGCAGGAGGTACTTCAAGTTTGAAAGATAGGTAAGATTTTTTTTGGCTGCTATGCACCTGCTTTCACTCACAATCAATGTCAAAACACTGCTTTTACCTTATGCTATGCCAATGCAGTGGGTTCTTCGGTTTTCAAAACTAAGCAGGATATTCATTTCATTGGCAGATATGCCCTTGCTTGGAGTTACAATCAAGTTCCAAGTCCTGGTTTTAACATAAAGCTCTGTGAACTCAGGAGGTTCTTCACATTTGTAATGTAGTAAAGACACTTGTTTCCTCAGCTGCTATGCTATTGTTTTCACTTACAACCTATGTAAAACACGACTCTTACCTAACACTCTGCTAATACAGTAGTTTCTTCACTTTTGAAATCTAAGTAAGATTTTTGTTTCATTTGCCGCTCTGCATGTGTTTTCCCTAACAATCACCTTCAAAACGCTGATTTCTCCTAATACTCTGTGAATGCAGGAGGTACTTCATGTTTGAAAGGTAAGGAAGATAAATGTTTCATTGGCTGCTATGCAATTACTTTGACTCACCATATCAAAACCTGCTCTTACCAAAAGCTGTGCCAATGCAGAGGTTCCTCACTTCGTAAAGAAAAAAAGATATGTTTTAACGTGGCTGCTTTGCCCTTGTTTTCACATACAACCAATGTCAAAACAGGGCTTTTTCTATGCCAATGCAGCAGTTACTTCACTTTTGAAATCGAAGGAGAATTCTGGTTTCTTATGCAGATTTGCACGTGTTTTCACTTACAATCATCATAAAATCACTGCTTTTCCCAAACACTTGGTGAATGCTGTTGATTCTTCAGTTTAGTGAAATAATTAATAAACTTGTTACATTGGCTCCTTTGCACGTGTTTTCACTAACAATCAACTTCAAGACACTGGTTTCACCCAACTCACTGTGAATGCACGAGTTACTTAAAGTTTGAAAGGTAAGTAAGATAGATACTTGTTTATTTGACTATCTACTAGCTTTTAGTCACGATAAATGTCAAAACACTGCTTTAACATAATGCTTTGACAATGCAGTGGTTTCTTCAGTTTTGAAACCTAAGCAGGATATGCATTCCATTGGCACCAATGCACTTGCTTGGAGTTACAATCAACTTCAAAATCTTGGTTTTAACCTAAAGCTCTTTGGATCCAGGAATTTCTTCACGTTTGTAAAGTTGGAAGGTACTTGTTTCCTGGAATGCTATGGCCTTGTTTTCACTTACCACCAGTCAAAACACCCCTTTTACCTAACGTTTTGCCAATGCACTATTTTTTTCACTTTCTGAATCTAAGTAAGATTTGTGTTTCATTTGCTGCTATGCAAGTTGTTTCACTTATGATCACCTTTAAAACACTTGTTTTACCTAACACTCTGTGAATGCAGGAGGTACTTCATCTTTCAAAGTTAAGTGAGATAAATATTTCCCTGGTTGCTATGCACTTGCTTTCACTCACAATGTCAGAACCCTGCTTTTACCAACTGCTCTGAAAATGCAGAGGTTCTTCACTTTTGTAAAGTAAATGATATACTTCTTTCCTTGACTGCTATGTACTTCTTTTCACATACAACCAATGTCAAAACACTGCTTTTTCTATGCCGATGCTGCAGTGCCTTCACTTGAAATCTAAGTTTATAGTTTCTTTGGCTGCTAAGCACGTGTTTTCACTTACAATAAACTTCAAAGCACTGCTTTTCTGAGGGCTCAGGGAATGCAGTGATTTCCTCGGTTTAGAAAACCAATAAAGAAATTGTTTCATTCTCTGCTTTGCAAGTGTTTTCACTTACAATCAACTTCAAGACTTTGGTTTCACCTAACACTCTGAGAATGCAGGAGGCACTTCAATTTTGAAAGGTAAGTAAGATACTTGTTTGCTTGGCTGCTATGCACTTGCTTTCACTCACAATCCATGTCAAAACACTGCTTTTACCTATTGTTATGCCAATACTGTGGTTTCTCCAGTTTTAAAAACTAAGCAAGATACACATTTTATTGGCAGGTGGGCACTTGGTTGGAGTTACAATCACCTTTAATACCCAGGTTTTAATTTAAAGATCTGTGAATCCAGGGTTTTCTTCACTTATGTACAGTAGTAAAGATACTTGTTTCCTTACCTGCTATGCTATTGTTTGCACTTACAACCAATGTCAAAAACACCGCTTTTACTTAACGTTAAGCCAATGATATAGTTCCTTCACTTTAGAAATACAAATAAGTTTTGTATTTCATTTGTTGCTATGCTTGTGCTTTTTAAAAATCACCTTCAAAATACTGGTTTTACATAACACTCTGTGAATGTAGGAGGTACTTCACCTTTGAAAGGTAAGTAAGATACTGGTTTCCCTGTCTGCCATGCACTTGCTTTAACTCACAATGTCAAAACCCTACTTTTTCCTAATGCTCTGCCAAAGCAGAGGTTCTTTACTTCTGAAAGTAAATAATATACTTCATTCCTTGGCTGGTATGCACTTGTTTTCACTAACAACCAATGTCAAATCACTGCTTTTTCTATGCAATTGCTGCAGTTCCTTCACTTTTGAAATCTATGTAAGATTCTAATTTTTTTGTTGCTATGCATGTGTTTTCACTTACACTCAATTTCAAAGCACTGCTTTTCCCTAATGCTCAGTGAATGCAGTAGGCTCTTCAGTTTAGAGAACCAATAATGAAACTTGTTTCATTCGCTGCTTTGCATGTGTTTTCAGTTACATTCAACTACAATAACACTGGTTTCACCTAACTCTCTGTGAATGCAGAAGGAACTACAAGTTTGAAAGGTAAGTAAGATAATTGTTTCCCTGGCTGCTATGCATTTGCTTTCTCTCACAATGTCAAAATCCTGCTTTTACCCAATGCTCTGCCAATGCAGAGGATCTTCACTTTTGTAAAGTAAATAAGACACTTCTTTTCTTGGCTGCTATGAATTTGTTTTCACTTACAACCAATGTCATAACTCCACTTTTCTCTAATGCTAGGCCAATGCAGTCATTTCTTCTCTTTTGGAATCTTAGTAAGATTTGTGTTTCATTTGCTGTTATGCATGTGTTTTCACTTACAATCACCTTCAAAACACTGATTTTATCTAATACTCTGTGAATGCAGGAGGTAATGCAAATTTGAAAGGTAAGTAAGATACTTGTTTCCCTGGCTGCTCCGCACATGCTTTCACTCACAATGTCAGAACCCTGCTTTTATCTAAAGCTCTGCCAAAGCAGAGGATCTTCACTTCTGAAAGTAAATAATGTACTTCATTCCTTGGCTTGTATGTACTTGTTTTTACTCACAATCAATGCCAAAACACTGCTTTTACCTAATAATATGACAATGCAGTGGTTTCTCCAGTTTTCAAAACTAAGCAAGATACTAATTTTATTGGCAACTATGCACTTGCTTGTAGTTACAATCACCTTCAAAACCCGTGTTCAATTGAAAGCTCTGTGAATCCAGGATCTTATTCATGTTTGTAAAATAAGAAAGATGATTGTTTCCTTGCCCACTGTACCATTGTTTTCAATTACAACCAATGTCAAAACACCGCTTTTACTTAACACTAAGCCAATGCAGTAGTTTCTTCCCTTTTGAAATCTAAGGCCAATGTCAAAACACCGCATTTACCTAAAGCTATGCCAATGCAGTAGTTTTTTCACTTTTGAAATCTAAGTATATTTATGCTTCATTTGCTGTTTTGCATGTGTTTTCACTTACAATCCCCTTCAGAACACTGGTGTTACCTAACACTCTGTGAATGCAGGAGTTACTTCATCTTTGAAAGGTAAGTAAGATAATTGTTTTCCTGGCTGCTATGAACTTGCTTTCACTCACAATGTGAAAATCCTGCTTTTATCTAATGGTCTGCTAATGTAGAGTTAAGTAAGATACTTGTTTGTGTGGCTGCTATACACTTGTTTTCAATCACAGTGTCAAAACCCTGTGTTTACTATGAAAATGCTGCAATTCCTTCACTTTGAAAATCTATGTAAGTTTCTTTCTTTTGCTGCTATGCACGTGTTTTCACTTACAATCAAATTCAATACACTGCCTTTCCCTAATGCTGAGTGGATGCAGTCAAATCTTCAGTTTAGAAAACGAATAGAGAAACTTGTTTCATTGGCGGATTTGCACATTTTCACTCAAAATCAAATACAAGTCTCTGATTTCACCTAACTCTCTGTGAATGCAGGAGGTTCTTCAAGTTTGAAAAGGTAAGATACTTGTTGGTTTGGCTGCTTTGAAATTGCTTTCACTCAGTATGCCAACACACTGCTTTTTCCTAATTCTACAGAATGCAGTACTTTCTTTACTTTTCTTATCTCAATAAGATTTTTGTTTATTTGCTCCTATGCATATCTTTTCACTTACAATTATCATCAAAATACTGGTTTTGCCTAACATGCTGTGAATGCCGTGGTTACTTAAGCTTTGAAATGTATGTAAGGTACTTGTTTGTTTGGCTGCTATGCACTTGCTTTCACTCACAATGTCAAAACCCTGCTTTTACTATGCCAATGCTGCAGTTTTTTCACTTTGGAAATCTAAGTAAGTTTCATTCTTTTGCTGCTATGCACGTGTTTTCACTTAAAATCAACATAAAAACTCTGTTTTTCCCTAACACTGGGTGAATGCAGGCAATTATTCAGCTTAGAAACCGAAGAAGGAAACTTTGTTCATTGGCTGCTGTATTAGTCAGTCAAAGGGGTGCTAATGTGAAATACCAAAAATGGGTTGGTCTTTGTAAAGGGTATTTATCTGGGGTAGAAGTCCACAGATACCAGGCCATAAAGCGTTAAGTTTCTTCTCACCAAAGTTCATTGTCATGTGTTGGAGTGAGATAGCTGCCGGCTTTGCCAGGGTTCAGGTTTCTGGGGTTCCTCTCTTCACGGGGCTGCGTTTCTCTCTGGGCTTAACTCCTGTTTCCTCCACAAGGTCAGCTGTAGATGATTAGGTGAACGGCTTGCTTCTCTTCTCCTCGGGCCTTCTTTCCAACATCAAAACGGCTTCTCAAAAGACTGCTTCAACTGTCCTTTGCCTTGCCTTTTATATTCGATTCCCCACCCACCAAGGGGTGGGGCTCAACGCCCTAATCCTAAGCTAATCATGCCCAGATTAACAGATCAGTTTACAAGCATGATTCAATTATATTTTTGGAATTCATAATTACATAAAACTGCCACAGCTGCTTTGCAAGTGTTTTCTCTTAAAATCAACTTCAAGACACTGGCTTCACAACTCTGTGAATTCAGGAGGTACTTAAAGTTTTAAAGTTAAGTAAGATACTTGTTTGCTTGGCAGCTATGTACTTGTTTTCACTCTCTTTTCCAAGACACTGCCTTTTCCAAATGCTACACCAATGCAGCAGTTTCTTTACTTTACAAATCACAATAAGATTTGTGTTTTATTCATGGCAATGCATGTGTTTTCCCTTACAATGATCTTCAAAACACAGGTTTTACCAAACACGCTGTGAATGCAGGAAGTACTTCAACTTTGAAACCTAAGTAAAATACTTGTTTTTTGGCTGCTATGCAGGTGTTTTCACTCACAATCAATGTAAAAACACTACTTTTACTTAATGCTATGCCAAAGCAGTAGTTTCTTCACTTTACAAATCTAAGTATGATTTGTGTTTTGTTTGGTGGTATGCATGTGTTTTCATGTAAACTCAACTATAAATAATTGGTTTTATCTAACAATTTATAAATGCAGGAGGTAATTCAAGTTTGAATGATAAATAAGTTACTTGATTGTTTGGCTGCTAAACATTTCCTTTCACTCACAATGTCAAAACCCTGCCTTTACGAGGTGAATGCTGCAGTTTCTCACTTTGGAAATCTAAGTAAGTTTCTTTCTTTTGCTGGTATGCACATTTTTTTCACTTACAATCAACTTCAAAGCACTACATTTCCCTAATGTTGGGTGAATGCAGTCAATTCTTCAGTTTAGAAAACCAAGAAAGAAACTTTTTGCATTGGCTGCTTTTCACGAGTTTTCAATTAAAATCAGCGTCAAGACATGGTTTCACCTAACTCACTGTGAATGTAGGAGATACTTCAAATTTGAAAGGTAAGTAAGATACATGTTTTTTTGGTTGTTATGCACTTGCTTTCACTCACTGTGCCAACACACTATTATATATATATATATATATATAATATATATATATTATATATATTATATATATATATTATATAAATATATAATGTGTAGCATTATGAAAAACAACAGCTTTTCATAATGCTACACAAATGCAGTAGTTTCTTTACATTACAAATCTAAATATGGTTTGTGTTTTATTTGCTGCTATACATGTGTTTTCCCTTACAATTACTTTCAAATCCCTGGTTTTACTTAACACACTGTGAATACAGGAGGTAATTCAACTTTGAAACCTAAGTAAGAAACGTGTTTCTTTGCCTGCTATGCACTTGTTTTCATCACAATGTAAAAACACTGCTTTTACCTAATGCTATTGCAATGCAGTAGTTTCTTCACTTTTCAAATCTAAGTAAGATTTGTGTTTTGTTTGGTGGAATGCATGTGTTTTCACTTAAAATCATCTTTAAAACACACTGGTTTTATCTAACATTTTATGAAGGCAGGAGGTAATGCAAGTTTGAAAGTTAAATAAGATACTTGTTTTTTTGGCTGCTATACAGTTTTCTTTCATTCACAATGTCAAAACCCTGCTTTTCAAAGGTGAATGCTGCAGTTTCCCACTATGGAAATCTAAGTAAGTTTCTTTCTTTTGCTACTGTGCACATGTTTTCACTTACATTCAACTTCAAAACACTGCTTTTCCATAACATTTGGGGAAATCAGTCAATTCTTCTGCTTAGACAATCAAGAAAGAAAGTTGTATCATTGGCTGCTTTGCACATGTTTTTACGCAAAATCATCTTCAAAATACTGGTTTCACCTAATTCACTATGAATGTAGGTGGTCTTCAAGTTTGAACGGTAAGTAAGATACTCGTTTGTTTGGCCGCTATGCATTTGCTTTCACTCTCTGTGCCAACACACTGCTTTTTCCTCATGCTACGCCAATACAGTACTTTCTTTACTTTAAAAATCTCAATTAGATTTCTGTTTTATTTGCTGCTATTCATGTGTTTTCACTTACAATTATTTTCAAAACACTGGTTTTACCTAACATGAATACATGAGGTACTTCAGCTTTGAAACAAAAGTAAGATAATTGTTTGTTTTTGTTATGCACTTGTTTCACTCACAATCCGTGTAAAACCACTGCTTTTACCTAATGTTATGCCAATGCAGTAATTTCTTCACTTTCAAATATAAGGAAGAATTGTTTTTTGTTTGCAGCTATGCATGTGTTTTCACTCTCAATTGACTTCAAAACACTGGTTTTATCTAACAATCTGTGAATGCAGTAGGTGTGTCAACTTTGAAATGTAACTAAAATACTTGTTTGTTTGGCTCCTATGAACATGCTTTAACTCCCTATGCCAAAACACTGATTTTTCCCTATGCTGTGCCAAAGCAGTAGTTTTTTACTTTACAAATCTAAATAAGATTTGTGTTTAATTGGCAGCTATGCATGGGTTTTCACTTACAATTATCTTCAAAACACTGCTTTTACCTAACACGGTGTGAATGCATGAGATACTTCAACTTTGAAACATAAGTAAGATACTTGTTTCTTTCACTGCTATACAATTGCTTTCACCCACAATGTCAAAACCTTGCCTTTACTATGACAATATTGCAGTTTCTTCACTTTGGAAATCTAAGTAAGTGTCTTTCTTTTGCTGCTATACAAGTGTTTTCAGTTATAATCAACTTCAAAACCCTGTTTTTCATAAAGGGTAGGTGAATGCTGTCAATTCTTCAGTTTAGAAAACCAAAAAAGAAACCTGTTTAATTGGCTGCATTGCACTTCTTTTCACTTAAAATCAACATTAACATGCTGCTTTCACCTAATTCACTGTGAATGTAGTACAAGTTTGAAAGGTAAGTAAGATACTTGTTTGTTTGGCTGCTATGCACTAACTTTCACTCACTATGCCAACACACTGCTTTTTCTTAATACTAAGGAAATGCATTAGTCTTTTACCTTACAAATCTCAATAAGATTTGTGTTTTATTTGCTGCTTTACATGTGTTTTCACTTACACTTATCTTCAAAACAGTGGTTTTACTTGACACTGTGAATGCACAAGGTAATTCAAGTTTGAAAGTTAGGTAAAATACTTGTATTTTTTTTAACAGGTATACACTTGCTTTCACTCACAATTTCAAAACCATGTTTTACTATGCCAATGCTGCAGTTTCTTAACTTTGGAAATCTAATTAACTTTCTTTCTTTTACTGTTATGCATGTGTTTTCACTTACAATCAACTTCAAAACAGTGCTTTTCCCTAATGCTTGGTGAATGCAGTCAATTCTTCAGTTTAGAAAATTAATAAAGAAACTTGGTTTTTTTGCTGATTTGCACGTGTTTTCACTTAAAATCAACTTTAAGTCACTGGTTTCCCCTAACTTTCGGTGAATGCAGGAGGTACATCAAGTTTGGAAGGTAAGTAAGATACTTGTGTGTTTGGCTGATATGCATTTGCTTTCCCTCACTGTACCAACACAATGTTTTTTTCCTAATGCTATGCCAATGTAGTAGATTCTTTACTTTACAAATCTAAATAAGATTTGAGTTTTATTTGGTGCTATGCAGGTGGTTTCACTTACAAATATCTTCAAAACCCTTGTTTTACCTAACATTCTGTGAATGCTAGTGGTACTTCAAAATTGAAACACAAGTAAGATACTTGTTTTTTTGCTGCTATGAACTTGCTTTCACTCACAATTTAAAAACACTGCATTTACCTAACGCTATGCCAATGCAGTAGTTTCTTCATATTCCAAATATAATTCATATTTGTGTTTTCTTTGCAGATATGCATGTGTTTTCACTTAAAATCATTTTCAAAACACTGGATTTACCTAACACACTGACTGCAGGAGGTACTTCAACTTTGAAACGTAAGATACTTGTTTGTTTGGCTGCTATGCACTAGCTTTCCTTCACTATGCCAACATACTGCTTTTTCCTAATGCTAAGGAAATGCAGTAGTTTCTTTACTTTAGAAATCTCAATAAGATTTGTGTTTTATTTGCTGCTTTCCATGTGTTTTCACTTATAATTATCTTCAAAACACTGGTTTTACCTAATATGCTGTGAATGCAGGAGGTACTTCAACTTTGAAACGTAAGTAAGATATTTGTTTGTTTAGCTGTTTTGCACTTGCTTTAATTCACATTCAATGTAAAAACACTGCTTTTACCTAATGTTATGCCAATGCAGTAGTTTCCTCACTTTTCAAATCTAAGTAAGATTTGTGTTTTGTTTGCAGCCATGCATGTGTTTTCACTCTCAATTTTCTTCAAAACACTGGCTTTTACCTAACAAAGTGTGAATGCAGGAGGTACTTCAACTTGAAGCATAAGTAAGATATTGTTTGTTTGGCTGCTATGTACTTTCTTTCACTCAAAATGTGAAAAAAATTGCATTTACTTAAAGCTATGCCAATGTTGTAGTTTCTACAATTTATAAACCTAAAGAAGATTTGGGTTTTGTTTTCTGCCATGCAGGTGTTTCCATTTAAAATCATCTTCAAAACTCTGGTTTTACCTAACACTCTGTGAATGCAGGAGGTACTTCAAGTTTGAAAGGTAAATAAGGTACTTATTTGTTCAGCTGCTATGCACTTGCTTTCACTACCTATGCCAAAACAATTCTTTTTCCCAATGCTGCACCAAAGCAGTAGTTTAGCTTTACAAATCTAAATAAGAATTTTTGTTTATTTGCAAATTTGCATGTGCTTTTACTTAGAATTATCTTCAAAACACTGGTTTTTAACTAACACGCTGTGAATGCAGGAGGTACTTCAATTTTGAAACGTAAGTAAGATAATTGTTTTCTGGCTGTTATGCAATTGCTTTCAATCACAATGTAAAAGCACCGCTCTTACATAGTGCTATGCCCATGTAATATACCCTTATCTTTTTTAATCTAAGTAAGTTTTGTGTTTTGTTTGCTGCTCTGCAGGTGTTTTCACTTAAAATCATCTTCAAGACACTGGTTTTACTTAACACACTTTGAATGCAGGAGGTACTTCAAGTTTGAAAGTTAAGTAATATACTTGTTTCTTTGGTTGCTATGCACTTGCTTTCACTCACAATCAATGTAAAATCCCTACTTTTATCAATTTTGTAACTGTGCAATGGTTTCCTCACCTTTCAAATCTAAGTAAGATTTGTGTTTCCTTTGCTTATATACATGTGTTTTCACTTAAAATCATCCTCAAAACTCTGGTTTTACCTAAATCTGTAAATGCAGGAGGAAATTCAAGTTTGAAATTTAAGTAAGATACTTGTTTGTGTGGCTGCTATACAATTGCTTTCACCCACAATGTAAAAACCTTGCTTTTACAAGGTGAATGCTGCAGTTTCTACACTTTGGAAATCTAAATAAGTTCCTTTATTTTACTGCTATGCATGTGTTTTCACTTACAATCAACTTCAAAACACTGCTTTTCCCTAATGCTGGGTGAATGCAGTCAATTTTTTAGTTTAGAAAACCAAGAAATAAACTTGTTTCATTGCCTGCTTTGCACGTGTTTTCACTTAAAATCAACATCAAGACACTGGTTTCACCTATCTCTTTGTGAATGCAGGAGGTACTTCAGGTTTGAAATGTAAGTAAGATACTTGTTTGTTTGGCTGCTATACATTTGTTTTACTCACTGTGTCAACACACTGCCTTTCATAATGCTATGCCAATTCAGTAGTTTCTTTACTTTACAAACCTAAATAAGATTTGTGTTTTATTTGCTGGTATGCATGTGATTTCACTTACAAGTATCCTCAAAACACTGGTATTACCAAACACGCTGTGACGCAGGAGGTACTTCAACTTTGAAATGTATGTAAGATACTTGATTGTTTGGTGCTATGTACTTGCTTTCATTCACAATCAATGTAAAAACAATACATTTACCTAATGCTATAACAATGCAGCAGTTTTTTCACTTTTGAAATCTAAGTACGTTTTGTGTTTTCTTTCCTGCTATGCATGGTTTTTCACTAAAGTCATCTTCAAAGCACTTGTTTAATGTATCACCCTGTGAACGTAGGAGGTAATTCAAGTTTGAAAATTATGTAAGGTACTTTTTATTTGGCTTCTATACAATTGCTTTCACACACAATGTCAAAACCCTGCTTTTGATATGCCAATGCTGCAGTTTCTTCACTTTGGAAATCTAAGTAAGTTTCTTTCTTTTGCTGCTATGCACGTGTTTTCACTCACAATCAATTTGGAAACACTTCTTTTCCCTAGTGATGGGAGAATCCAGCCGATTCTTCAAAATAGAAAATCAATAAAGAAACATTTCATTGTCTACATTGCACGAGTTTTCACTTAAAATAAAATTCAAGATACTGGTTTCACCAAACACTCTGTATATTCAGGAGGTACTTCAAGTTTGAAAGTTAAATAAGATACCTGTTTGTTTGGCTACTATGCACTTGCTTTCACTCACAATGTCAAAACTCTATTTTACTATGCCAATACTGTAGTTTCTTCAATTTGGAAATCTAAATAAGTTTCTTCCTTTTGCTGCTATGCACGTGTTTTCATTTACAATCAACTTCAAAGCACTGCTTTTCCCTAATGCTGGGTGAATGCAGTCCATTCTTAGTTAAGAATACCGATAAAGAAACTTCTTTCATTGGCTGCTTTGCATGTGTTTTCACTTAATATCAACATCAAGACACTGGATGCCCCTACATCTCTGTGAATGCAGGATTTACCTCAAGTTTGAAAGGTAAGTAAGATACTTGTTCGATTGGCTGGTATACAATTGTTTTCACTAACAATAAATGTACAAACACTGCTTTTACCTAATACTATGCCAAAGCAGTAGTTTACCCACTTTTCAAATCTAATTAACATTTATATTTTCTTTGTTGCTAGGCATGTGTTTTAACTTAAAATCATCTTCAAAACATAAGGTTTACCTAACACTCTGTAAATTTACGAGGTAACTCAAGTTTGAAAATTAAGCAAGATACTTGTATGTTTGACTGCTATACACTTGTTTTCACTCACAATGTCACAAACCTGCTATTACTATGACAATGCTGCAGTTTCTTGGTTTGGAAATCTAAGTTAGATTCTTTCTTTTGCTGCTATGCATGTGATTTCACTTACAATGGACTTCAAAACACAGCTTTTCCCTAACACTGGGAGAATCCAGCCAATCCTTCAGTTTATAAAATAAAAAAAGAAACTTGTTACACTGACACTTTGCACGTGTTTCACTTAAAATCAACTTCAAGCTACTGCTTTCACTAAACTTTCTGTGAATTCAGGAGGTACTTCAATTTTGAAAGGTAAGATACCTGCTTGGTTGGTATCTTTCACACACTATGCCAACACACTGCTTTTTCTTAATGCTATGCCAATGCAGTAGTTTTTTAAATTACAAATATAAATAAGATTTGTGTTTTCTTTCCTGCTATGCATGTGTTTTCACTTACAATTATCTTCTAAACACTGGTTTTCTCTAACATGCTGTGAATAAAGGAGGTATTTCAACCTTGAATCAAAAGTAAATACTTGTTGATTTGACTGCTATGCACTTGCTTTCACTCACAATCAATGTAAAAACACTTCTTTTACCTAATGCTATGCCAAGGCAGTAGTTTCTTCACTTTTCAAATCTAAGTAAGATTTGTGTTTTGTTTGCAGCTATGCATGTGTTTTCATAAAAATCATCTTCTAATCACTGGTTTTACCTAACATTCTGTGAATTCAAACTTGAACACAAGTTTGAAAAGTAAGTAGGATACTTGTTTGTGTGGCTGCTCTACACTTGCTTTCAATCACAATGTCAAAACTCTATTTTACTATGCCAATACTGTAGTTTCTTCACTTTGGAAATCTAAACAACTTTCTTCCTTTTGCTGCTATGCACGTGTTTTCAATTACAATCATCTTCAAAGCATGGCTTTTACCTAATGCTGGGTGTAAGCAGTCCATTATTCAGTTTAGAAAACAAAAGAAATAAACTTATTTCATTGGCTGCTTTGCATGTGTTTTCAATTAAAATCAACTTCAATACACAGGTTTCACCAAACTCTCTGTGAATGCTGGAGGTATTTCAGGTTTGAAAGGAATGTATGATACTTGTTTGTTTGGCTGCTGTTCACTTGCTATCGACCTCCATGCCAACACACTGCTTTTTCTTAAAGCTATGCCAATGCAGTGGTTTCTTTATTTTACAAATCTTGATAAGATTTATGTTTTATTTGCTGCTATGCATATGTTTTCACTTACAATTACCTTCAAATCACTGGTATTACGGAACACGCTCTGAATGCAGGAGGCTCTTCAACTTTGAAATGTAAGTAAGACACTTGTTTGTTCAGCTGCTGTGCACTTGCTTTCTATCACAATCAATGTAAAAACACTGCTTTTCCTAATGCTTTGCCAAGGCAGTAGTTTCTTCACTTTCAAAATCTAAGCAAGCTTTGTGTTTTCTATGCTGCTATGTATGTGTTTTCATTAAAATCATCTTCAAATCACCAGCTTTACCCTACATTCTGTGAATTCAGGAGGTAATTCAACTTTGAAACTTAAGTAAGATACTTGTTTATTGGGCTGCTCTACACTTGCTTTCAACCACAATGTTAAAACCCTGCTTTTACTATGCCAGTGCTGCAATTTCTTCACTTTGGAAATCTAAGTAAGAATCATTCTTTTGCTGCTATGCACGTGTTTTCACTTACAATCAACATCACAACACTGCTTTCCCTAACACTGGGTGAATGCAGGCAATTCTTCTCTTTAGAAAACCAATAAAGAAACTTGTTTCATTGGCTGCTTTGAATTCGTTTTCACTTAAAATCACCTTCAAGACACTGGTTACACCTAACGCTCTGCGAGTGCATGAGGTACTTCTATTATGAAAGGTAAGTAACATAATTTTTGGGGTGCTATGCATTTGCTGTCACTCAAGAAGCCAACACACTGTTTTTTCCCTAATCCTACGCCAATGCTGTAGTTTCTTTATTTTACAAATCTCTATAATATTTGTGTTTTATTTGCTGCCATGCATGTGCTTTCACTCACAATTATCTCCAAAACACTGGTTTTACCTAAAACACTGTGAATACAGGATTTAATTCAAGTTTGAAAGTTAAGTAAGATCATTTCTCTGGCTGCTATACACATGTTTTCAACCACAATGTCAAAACCCTGCTTTTATTTTGCCAATGCTGCAGTTTTTTTCACGTTGGAAATCTAAGTAAGTTTATTTCTTTGGCCTCTATGCACGTGTTTTCACTTACAATCAACTTAAAAACACTGCTTTTCCCTAACACTGGGTGAATGCTGTCAATTATTCCGATTAGAAAACCAATAAAGAAACTTGTTTCATTGGCTGCTTTGCACTTGTTTTCACTTAAAATCACCCTCCAGACACTGGTTTCACCTAACATTCCGTGAATGCAGGAGATACTTTAAGACTGAAAGGTAGGTAAGATACTTGCTTGTTTGACTGATGTGCACTTGCTTTTGATTACAATGTAAAAACACTGCTTTTACCTCATGCTATGCTGATGAAGTAGTTTCTTCACTTTTCAAATCTAAGTAAGATTTGTGTTCTGTGTTTTGCTATGCATCTGTTTTCACATACAATCAACTTTAAAAACTATATTTCCCTTATGCTGGATGAATGCAGGCAATTCTTCTATTTAGAAAACCAATAAAGAAACTTGTTTCATTGGCTGCTTTGCACGTGTTTTAGCTTAAAATAAATTTCAAGACCTTGGTTTCACCTAACACTCTGAGAATGCCAGAGGAATTTCAAGATTGAAAGGTAAGATACTGGTTTGCTTGGCTGCTATGCACATGCTTTCACTCACTATGCCAACACACTGCTTTTTTCCAAATGCTGTGCCAATGCAGTAGTTCCTTTACTTTCCAAATCTAACTAAGATTTGCATTTGTTTGTTGCTATGCATGTGTTTTCTCTGAAAATCATCTTCAAAACACTGGTTTTACCTTACATTCTCTGAATGCAGGTGGTACTTCAACTTTGAAAGTTAAGTAAGATACGATTTTTTGGCTGTTATGCACTTGTCTTCACACCATATGCCAAAACACTGTTTTTTTTCCAATGCTACTCCTAAGCATTAGAGACTATACTTTACTAATTTATAGAAGATTATTGTTTAATTTGCTACTATGTGTTTTCAGTTTTAATTATCTTCAAATCACTGCTTTTACTTAACACGCTGTTAGCACATGAGGTGCTAAAATTTTGAAATATAAGTAAGATACTTGTTTGTTTGGCTGCTCTTCCTGTTTTCTCTCACAATGTAAAAATACTGCTTTTACCTAATGCTATGCCAAAGCAGTAGTTTCTTCACTTTTCAAATCTAAGTAAGATTTCTGTTTTGTTTGCTTGTATGCAGGTGTTTCCAGTTAAAATCACCTTCAAAACCCTGGTTTTACCTAACACTCTGTGAATAGCGGAGGTACTTAAAGTTTGAAAGGTAAGTAAGATGCCTGTTTTTTGGCTGCTATGCACTTGCTTTCACTCACCATCAATGTAAAAACACTGCTTTTAACTAATGCTATGCCAATGCAATAGTTTTTTCACTTTTCAAATCTAAGTAAGATTTGTGTTTTGTTTGCGGCTATGCAAGTGTTTTAACTTAAAGTAATCTTCAAAACACTGGTTTCCCTAACACTCTGTGTATGCTGGTGGTGATTCAAATTTGAAAGGTAAGTAAGACACTTGCTTGTTTTGGTGTAGTGCTCTTCTTTAACACACAATGTCAAAACCGTGTTTTTCTTTGCCAATGCTGCAGTAAAGATTTCTTTACTTTTGAAATCTAAGTTAGTTTCTTTCTTT
Organism: Tolypeutes matacus; assembly: GCA_026826555.1. Taxonomy (NCBI): domain Eukaryota; kingdom Metazoa; phylum Chordata; class Mammalia; order Cingulata; family Chlamyphoridae; genus Tolypeutes; species Tolypeutes matacus. The sequence goes on along the minus strand of JAKSZT010053856.1, from coordinate 816,198 downwards.
TGTGGCTAGGCACATGTTTTCACTTACTATCAACTTCAAAAACAGCTTTTACCTAACACTGGGTGAATGCAGTCAATTTTTTAGTTAAGAAAACCTATAATCTTGTTTCATTGGCTGCTTTGCATGTATTTTCACTTAATATCAACATCAAGACACTGGTTGCCCCTAGGTCTCTGTGAATGCAGGTGGTATTTCAAGGTTGAAAGGAAAAGATGATACTTGTTCAATTAGCTGGTATACACTTGTTTTCACTAACAATAAATATAAAACACTGCTTTTACCTAATGCTATGCCAAGGCAGTAGTTTCTTCACTTTTCAAATCTAAGTAAGATTTGTGTTTTGTTTGCAGCTATGCATGTGTTTTCATAAAAATCATCTTCTAATCACTTGTTTTACCTAACATTCTGTGAATTCAAACTTGAGCACAAGTTTGAAAAGTAAGTATGATACTTGTTTGTGTGGCTGCTCTACACTTGCTTTCAATCACAATGTCAAAACTCTATTTTACTATGCCAATACTGTAGTTTCTTCACTTTGGAAATCTAAACAACTTTCTTCCTTTTGCTGCTATGCACGTGTTTTCCCTTACAATCATCTTCAAAGCATGGCTTTTCCCTAATGTTGGGTGTAAGCAGTCCATTATTCAGTTTAGAAAACTAAGAAATAAACTTATTTCATTGGCTGCTTTGCATGTGTTTTCAATTAAAATCAACTTCAATACACAGGTTTCACCTAACTCTCTGTGAATGCAGGAGGTATTTCAAATTTGAAAGGTACATATGACAGTTGTTTGTTTGGCTGCTGTTTTCTTGTTTTTGACCTCCATGCCAATACACTGCTTTTTCCTAATGAGATGCCAATGCAGTAGTTTCTTTCTTTTACAAATCTTGATAAGATTTATGATTTATTTGCTGCTATACGTGTGTTTTCACTTACAATTTTCTTCAAAACACTGGTATTATGGAACACGCTCTGAATGCAGGAGGCTCTTCAACTTTGAAACATAAGTAAGACACTTGTTTGTTCAGCTGCTGTGCACTTACTTTCTATCACAATCAATGTAAAAACACTGCTTTTCCTAATGCTTTGCCAATGCAGTAGTTTCTTCACTTTCAAAATCTAAGCAAGCTTTGTGTTTTCTATGCTTCTATGTATGTATTTTCATTAAAATCATCTTCAAATCACCGGCTTTACCCTGTGAATGCAGGAGGTAATTCAACTTTGAAACTTAAGTAAGATACTGGTTTATTGGGCTGCTCTACACTTGCTTTCAACCACAATGTGAAAACCCTGCTTTTATTATGCCAGTGCTGCAATTTCTTCACTTTGGAAATCTAAGTAAGAATCATTCTTTTGCTGCTATGCACGTGTTTTCACTTACAATCTACCTCACAACACTTCTATATCTAATACTGGGTGAATGCAGTCTATTCTTCTCTTAGAAAACCAATAAAGAAACTTGTTTCATTGGCTGCTTTGCATTTGTTTTCACTTAAAATCACCTTCAAGATACCGGTTACACGTAACTCTCTGCGAGTGCATGAGGTACTACAAGTATGAAAGGTAAGTAACATAATTGTTTTTTGGGTGCTATGCATTTGCTGTCACTCACTAAACCAACACACTGCTTTTTCCTAATCCTACACCAATGCTGTAGTTTCTTTACTTTACAAATCTCAATAAGATTTGTGTTTTATTAGCTGCTATGCATGTGTTTTCACTCACAATTATCTCCAAAACACTGGTTTTACCTAACACGCTGTGAATACAGGATTTAATTCAAGTTTGAAAGTTAAGTAAGATCATTTCTTTGTCTGCTATACACTTGCTTTCAACCACAATATCAAAACCCTGCTTTATTTTGCCAGTACTGCAGTTTTTTCAACTTGGAAATCTAAGTAATTTTATTTCTTTGGCCGCTAGGCATGTGTTTTCACTTACAATTAACTTAAAAACACTGCTTTTCCCTAACATTTGGTGAATGCTGTCAATTATTCAGATTAGAAAACCATTCAAGAAACTTCTTTCATTGGCTGCTTTGCACGTGTTTTCACTTAAAATCACCTTCCAGACACTGGTTTCACCTAACTCTCTGTGAATGCGGGAGATATTTTAAGATTGAAAGGTAGGTAAGATAATTGCTTGTTTGGTTGCTATGCACTTGCTTTGGATTGCAATATAAAAACACTGCTTTTACCTCATGCTATGCTGATGAAGTAGTTTCTTCACTTTTCAAATCTAAGTAAGATTATTGTTTTGTGTGCTTCTCTGCATCTGTTTTCACTTACAATCAACTTTAATAACTACATTTCCCTTAAGCTGGGTGAATGCAGGCAATTCTTCTATTTAGAAAACCAATAAAGAAACTTGTTTCATTGGCTGCTTTGCACGTGTTTTATCTTAAAATATGTTTCAAGATCTTGGTTTCACCTAACACTCTGAGAATGCCAGAGGTACTTCAAGATTGAAAGGTTAGATACTTGTTTGCTTGGCTGCTATGCATTTGCTTTCACTCACTATGCCAATACACTGCTTTTTTCTAAATGCTGTGCCAATGCAGTAGATCCTTTACTTTCCAAATCTAACTAAGATTTGCATTTGTTTGTTGCTATGCATATGTTTTTACTGAAAATCATTTTCAAAACACTGGTTTTACATTACACTCTCTGAATGTATGTGGTAATTCAACTTTGAAATTTAAGTAAGATACGTTTCTTTTTTTGGCTGTTATGCACTTGCTTTCACTCCATATGCCAAAACACTGCTTATTCAATGCTACTCCTAAGCAGTAGAGACTTTACTTTACTAATATCTATAAGGTTATTGTTTAATTTGCTGCTATGTGTTTTCAGTTTTAATTATCTTCAAATTACTGCTTTTACTTAATACACTGTTAGCACACGAGGTACTACCATTTTGAAATATAAGTATGATACTTGTTTGTTTGGCTGCTATGCACTTGTTTTCTCTCACAATGTAAAAATACTGCTTTTACCTAATGCTATGCCAATGCAGTAGTTTCTTCACTTTTCAAATCTAAGTAAGATTTCTCTTTTGTTTGCAGGTGTTTCCACTTAAAATAACTTTCAAAACCCTGGTTTTACCTAACACTCTGTGAATAGTAGAGGTACTTCAGGTTTGATAGGTAAGTAAGATGCTTGTTTATTTGGCTGCTATGCACTTGCTTTCACTCACCATCAATGTAAAAACACTGCTTTTAATTAATGCTATGCTGATGCAGTAGTTTATTAACTTTTCAAATCTAAGTAAGATTTGTGTTTTGTTTGCTACTATTCAATTTTTTTCACTTAAAATAATCTTCAAAACACTGGGTTTCCCTAACACTCTGTTATGCTCGAGGTAATTCAACTTCTAAAGTTAAGTAAGATACTTGTTTTTTGGGTGCAATGCACTTCTTTAACACACAATATCAAAACCAGTTTTTTCTTTGCCAGCGCTGCAGTAAAGATTTCTTTACTTTTGAAATCTAAGTTAGTTTCTTTATTTTTCTGCTGTGCACATATTTTCACTTACTATCAACTTCAAACACAGCTCTTACCTAACACTGGGTAAATGCAGTCAATTCTTTAGTTAAGAAAACCTATAAAGAATCTTGTTTCATTGGCTGCTCTGCATGTGTTTTCACTTAATATCAACATCAAGACACTGGTTGCCCCTAAGTCTCTGTGAATGCAGAAGGTACTTCAAGATTGAAATATAAGTAAGATACCTGTTCGATTGGCTGGTATACACTTGTTTTCACTAACAATAAATGTAAAATCTCTGCTTTTACCTAATACTATGCCAAAGCAGTTGTTTATCCACTTTTCAAATCTAATTAAGATTTGTATTTTCTTTGCTGCTAGGCATGTGTTTTAACTTAAAATCATCTTCAAAACACAAGTTTTGCCTAACACTCTGTGAATTTAGGAGGTAACTCAAGTTTGAAAGTAAAGTATGATACTTGTATGTTTGACTGCTATACACTTGTTTTCACTCACAATGTCACAACCCTGCTATTACTATGCCAATGCTGCAGTTTCTTGGTTTTGGAAATCTAAGTAAGGTTCTTTCTTTTGCTGCTATGCATGTGATTTCACTTACAATGAACTTCCAAGCACTGCTTTTCCCTAATTCTGTGCAAATCCAGCCAATTCTTTGGTTTATAAAATCAAAAAAGAAACTTTTTACATTGGCACTTTGCACGTGTTTTCACTTAAAATCAACTTCGAGACACTTTTCACTAAACATTCTGTGAATGCAGGAGTTACTTCAATTTTCAAAGTTAAGTAAGTTACCTGCTTGGTTGGTAGCTATGCACCTGCTTTCAATCACTGTGCCAACACACTGCTTTTTCTTAATGCTATGCCAATGCAGTAGTTTCTTTACATTACAAATATAAATAAGACTTTTGTTTTCTTTCCTGCTATGCATGTGTTTCCACTTACAATTATCATCAAAACACTGGTTTTCTCTAATATGCTGTGAATAAAGGAGGTATTTCAACCTTGAATCAAAAGTAAATACTTGTTGATTTGACTGCTATGCACTTGCTTTCCCTCACAATCAATGTAAAAACACTGCTCTTACCTAATGCCATGCCAATGCAGTAGTTTCTTCACTTTTCAAATCTAAGTAAGATTTGTGTTTTGTTTGCAGCTATGCATGTGTTTTCATAAAATTCATCTTCTAATCACTAGTTTTACCTAACATTCTGTGAATTCAAACTTGAACACAATTTTCAAAGATAAGTAGGATACTTGTTTGTGTGGCTGCTCTACACTTGCTTTCACTCACAATGTCAAAACTCTATTTTACTATGCCAATACTGTAGTTTCTTCACTTTGGAAATCTAAACAAGTTTTTTCCTTTGGCTGCTTTGCACGTGTTTTCACTTACATTCAACTTCAAAACACTGCTTTTCCCTAACAGTGTGTGAATGCAGTCAATTCTTCAGTTTAGAAAACCAAGAAAGAAACTTGTTTCTTTGGCTGTTTTGCACAAGTTTTCATTTAAAATCAACTTCAATACACTGGTTTTGCCTAACTCTCTGTTAATGCAGTAGGTGCTTCTAGTTTGAAAGGTAAGTATGATACTTCATTGTTTTGCTGTTATGCACTTTCATTCATTCACAGTGCCAACACACTGCATTTTGCTAATGCTACAGCAATGTCATAGATTCTTTACTTTATAAATCTCAATAAGATTTATGTTCCATTTGCTGCTATGCACGTATTTTCACTTACAATCAACTTCAAAGCACTGCATTTCCCTAATGCTGGATGAATGCAGTCAATTTTTCAGTTCAGAAAACCAATAAATAAACTTGTTTCATTGGCTGCATTACATGTGTTTTCACTTAAAATCAACTTCAAGATACTGGTTTCACCTAACTGTGAATTCAGGAGGTTCTTCAAATTTGAAAGGTAAGTATCCTACTTGTTTGTTTGGCTGGTATGCACTTGCTTTTGATCACAATGTGAAACACTCCTTTTAGATAAGTTACTCCAATGCAGTGGTTTCTTCATTTTACAAATTTAAATAAGATTTGTGATTTATTTGCAGCTATGCCTATGTTTTCCCCTAAAATTATCTTCAAAACACTGGTTTTACGTAACATGCTTTAATTGTATGAGGTATTTCAACTTTGGGACATATGTAAGATACTTTTTTTGGCTGCTGTGCATTTGTTTTCACTCACAATCAATGTAAAAATAAAGCTTTTATCTAATGCTATGCCAATGTTGTAGATTCTTCACTTTTCAAATCTAAGTAAGATTTGTATTTCATTTGCTGCAATGCCTGTGTTTTCACTAAAAATCATCTTCAAAACAATGGTTTTTACCTAACACTGTGAATGCAGGAGGTAATTCAACTTTGAAAATTAAGTAAGATACTTCTGTGTTTGGCTGCTATACACATGCTTTCACTCACAATGTCAAAACCCTGCTTTCCTATGCCAATGATGCAGTTTCTTCACTTTGATAATCAAAGTAAGTTTCTTTATTTTGTGGCTATGCACGTTTTTTCACTTACAATCAACTTCAAAACACTGCTTTTCCCTGTAGCTGGGTGAAATTCAGTCAATTGTTCCATTGTGAAAAACCAATAAATAAACTTGTTTCATTGGCTGCTTTGCATGTGTTTTCACTTAAATCTACTTCAAGACACTGGTTTCACCTAACTCTCAGTGAATGCAGTTGTTCTTCAAATTTGAAAGTAAGTAAGAGACTTCTGGGATGATGGCTGACTATTAAGACACAGGAATCTCTTCTCCAGAGAAATAGTTAGAGAACATGCTGAAACTGCTCCAAAATAGATCTTCTAGAATTTAGGACAGCAGGTGAAGTCTGCACACCACCCAGAGGAGAGAGGGACAAAAAAGGGATATCATGAATCAGAACCAGTACTGTGAGTTGAAACAAGCATAGGCTGCTGCTGCCAACACTCACCCCCACACTTTAGAATCCTAAGGCCTCTGGGCCTGTGACTACAGACAAAGGGTGCTCCTGGGTTCTACCACTACCTGAAAGGCGAGATAGAGGGACACAGACTTATGCTGACTTAGGTTCTGACCTGCAAATTTGGCCTGCAGAGCCTCACAGATTCTTCCACATGGTGGTGTGCCCTGGGAGCCTAGGAAAGACTGGAGAAATCTAACACTCACAACTTCCCTCTGATCTAGCCTGGACTAATTGTTGAGGATTCCACAGGAGAGGGGAGAGAGATCCTGCAGCTGAAAAAGCTTTTGACCCAAAGGTTTAGTCTGCCCTGTCCCAAGAGCCCTTCCAGGCTGGGTGGGGCTGTGCCATTGTTTGCCTTGGAGCCTGCAAGGTGCTAAAGATATTAAAACCTCCCAATATCTTCCACTACTAACAGGGACTGATTTTTGAGAATTCAGAGGGGAGAGGAAATATTTCCTAGCTGGGAAAATGGAGGGGACTATCAGAGAAGTCCAGAGAACTGTCTCATAAAGTTTGAATTACAAGGCTCTTATCCCCCAGATAGGAAGTTCTATGACATTGATCTGGTTTGTGTCAGAACAAATACATTCTTACCAGGCATTGAATTGGGAGCTGTCAACAAGTGCCATTTCCTGGCAGACCAAAGAATTGCACAAATGAAAACTAAATAAGAGAGGCTATTCTTGGCCTCTATAGCCACCCTGTTCAAAGCCCTAGGAAATGATTCTACAACCAATAACTGGGTCCAATGCCCAGTTTGGAGCAACCAGCTGGACAATCATAACAATCAAGGTTGAGCCAAAAATCAGAGTTGTGGTAACTCACAGCCTCCTGCCACTAAAACCCTATAAAAGAGAAAGAGATAGAGCATCTAAGTAAAATACAGTAAAAACCAGATGCCTTAATACCAACAAATATTTATGAGCCATATTAAGAAAATTGACGACATGGCTCAATAAAAGGAATACATCAAAGTCCCAGAAGAGATGCAGAATTTGAGAGAAGTAATCAGTGAGATGAGCAAAAATTTCCAAAATCAAATTAATGAGATGAAGGTCAATATAGTTAAAGAGATAAAGGGTATCAATAAGACATTGAGTGAATGCAAAGAAAAATTTGAAATCCTGAAAAGGAAAGTAATGGACTTCATGGGAATGAAAGACACAATAGGTAGTAAAAAACATATTTGAGGCATACAAGAGCAGACTCGAAATGACAGAAGAAAGAATAAGTGATACTGAAGACAGAGCAGCTAAAATTGAAGAACAAAAAGAACAGAGAGAGAAAAGAATGGAAAAAATTGAACAGGGGCTCAGAGAGTTGAATGACAACACAAAACGCAACAACATACGTGTCATGGGATTTCCAGAAGCGGAAGAGAAAGGAAAAGGGGTAGAAAGATTATTTTAGGAAATAATAGCTGAAAACTTCCCAACTCTCACAAAAGAAATGAATTTAGGTGTCAAAGAAGCACACCGTACCCCAATGAGCAAAAATCCAAATAAATCTATGCCAAGACACATACTATTCAGAATGTCAAATATAAAAGATAAAGAGAAAATTCTCAGACCAGCAAGAGAGAAGCAAATGATCACATACAAAGGACGTCCAGGAAGACTTAGTGCAGATTTCTCTTCAGAAACCATGAAGGCGAGAAGACAGTGGTTTGATACAATTGAGAAACAGAAAGAGAAACACTGCCAGCAGAGAATTCTTTATCGACCAAAACTGTCCTTCAAATATGAAGGTGAGTATAAAGTATTCTCAAGCAAACAGAAACTAAGAGAGTTTGCAAAAAAAGAATCCAACTTTGCATGATATATTATAGGAAGCCTTAGAACCTGAAAGGAAAAGACAGGAGATAGAGGCTTGGAGGAGAGTATAGAAGAAAGAAATGCAGGAAGAATAAGCAAAAGAGTAAAAAGAGAGGAAAACAAGATGACATATGAAAACAAAATAATGCAAGGGTTAAATAAATAGTGCATTTTCAGAAACATCACTGAATGTGAATGAATTAAGTTCCCCAATCAAAAGATACAGGCTGACAGAATGGATTAAAATATGAGCCATCGAAATGCAGCTTAGAAGAAACTCACCTCAGACCCAGGAACACAAGCCAGCTGAAAGTAAAAGGTTGGAAAAAGATACTCCACGTGAATAATAAACAGAAATGAGCAGGGGTAACTATACTAATATCAGACAAAACAAATGCAAAAAAGTGATAAGAGATACAGAAGGCCATTATATATATATATATATATTTTACCGGGAGGTCCAGGGGATCGAACCCAGGTCCCTCTATATGGCAGATGGACCCCCAACCATTTGAGCCACATCAGCCCCCATCATAATATATTAATAAAAGGGGCAATCCTCAAGGAAGATATAACAATCATAAATATCTATGCACCTAACCAGGTGCCCTAAAATATACGAGCCAAACTCTGGCAAAACTGAAAGGAGAAACAGACATTTCTAAAATAATCATCAGAGACTTCAACACCACTCTCACATCATTAGATAGAACAACTAAACAGAAGATCAACAAGAAAACAGAGAACTTGAACAATATGATAAACAAGTTAGACCTAACACACATATACAGAACACTGCATCCAAACTCAGCAGGTTATACATTCTTCTCAAGTGCCCATGGATCTTTCTCTAGGATAGACCACATGTTAGGTCACAATAGGCACTCAATAAATATAAAAAGATTGAAATTATACAAAGGAACTTCTCAGATAATATTGGAATGAAACTAGAAATCAATAACAGACAGGAAAAAAGTAAATTTGCAAATGTGTGGGGACTAAACAACACACTCTTAAATATTCTGTGGGTTAAAGAAGAAATTGCAAGTGAAATAAAAAAAATATATTGAGGCAAACGAATATGAGGATACAACGTATCAAAACTTATGGGATACAATGAAGGCAGTCTTGAGAGGGAAATTTATAGCCGTAAATGCCTATATTAAAAAACAAGAAAGATCCAAACTCAAAGATTTAACTGAACAATTAGAAAAACTAGAAAAAAATGGCACCAATCCCAAAGCAAGCAGAAGTAAAGAAATAATAATAATTAGAGCAGAAGCAAATGAAAATGAGAACAGAAAAACAATAGAGACAATCAACAAAACCAAAAGCTGTTTTTTTGAGATCAATAGAATTGACAACCCCTCGCTAGATTAACAAAGAAAAAGAGAGAGAAGATGCAAAAAAAAAATACAATCAGAAATGAAAGGGGGGAAATTACAAATGACCTCACAAAATTAAAAAGAATCATAAGAGGATGTTATGAGAAACTATATCCCAACAAAGTAGACAACCTAGAAGAAATGGACAAATTTCTAGAAACACATAACCAACCTACAGTATCACTACAAGAAATACAAGAACGTAACAAACAAAGCACAATTAAGGAGATTGAATCTGTCATCAAAAATCTCACAGCAAAGAAAAGTCCAGGACCAGATGGCTTCACAGGTGAATTTTACCAAGTATTTCAAAAATAATTAACACCAATCCTGTTTAAAATCTTCCAAAAAATTGAAGAAGAGGGAAAATTACCCAACACATTTTATGAAGCCAACAACACCCTAATACCAAAACCAGATAAATATTCCACAAGAAAAGAAAAATTACAGACCAACCTCTCTAATGAACATAGAAGCAAAAATTCTCAACAAAATACTTGCAAATAAAATCCAACCGCATATCAAAACACTTATACATCCCGACCAAGTGGGATTTATTCCTGGTATGCAAGGCTGGTTCAACATACCCATGGAAGGGGCAGCGATTTGTTTTAACTCGAGTAGCCAAATACTCACGCTATGGGTTTGCATTTCCAGCATGCAATGCTTCTTCCAAAACTACCATCTGTGGACTTACCAAACATTTGATATATCACCATGGAATTACACACAACATTGTTTCTGATCAAGGAACCCATTTCACAGCAAATGATGTGTGGGAATGGGCACATGCCCATGGAATTCACTGGTCTTACCATGTTCCCTATCACCCTAAAACAGCTGAATCAATAGAACGGTGGAATGGCCTTTTGAAGACTCAATTATGGCACCTACTAGGTGGCAATACCTTTCAGGGCTGGGGCAATGTTCTCCAGGAGGCTGTGTATGCTCTGAATCAGCATCCTCTCTATGTTGCTGTTTCTCCCATATCCAGGATTCATGGGTTCAGGAATCAAGGGGTATAAATGGGTGTGGCACCACTCACTATTACCCCTAGTGACCCACTAGGAAAATTTTTGCTTCCTGTTCCTGCAACCTTAAGCCCTGCTGGTCTACAGGTTTTAGTCCCAAAGGGAGAAGTGCTGCCTCCTGGGAACATAAAAATGATTCCATTGAACTGGAAGTGAAGACTGCCACCTGACCTCTTTGGGCTCCTCTTACCTGTGAATCAATGGGCATATAAGGGAATTACTGTACTAGCTGGGGTGATTGATCCTGACTATCAAGGGGAAATAGGACTACATCTACATAATGGGGGTAAAAAAGAGTTTGCCTGGAATGCAGAAGATCGCCTGGGCATCTCCTAGTTATGCCATGCCCTGTGATTAAAGTCAATGGAAAATGGCAACAAACCAATTCAAGCATGACTAACAATGGCCCAGAATCTTTGGGAATGAAAATTTGGTTCACCCCACCAGGCAAAGAACCATGGCCAGCTGAAGTGCTTGCTGAAGGTAATGAGAAGATGGAATGGAGAGTGGAAGAAGGGTTTATGACTATAACAGTCCTCATTTCTGTAACTGGTCACATGGTCGAAGTTCATATTTATCACTACCTTCTTCCATGTTTTGTTATTAGTATGATTGTGTATGTACACAAAACAAATTTCTTTGTTTTCTTCCCCAAACTATTCCCCTATCATGAAAAGTTGTATTAATTCCACATCATAATATTTAAGGATGTCAAGTTTAAGAGTGACTATTACCCAAGGACATGCACCCTGTTCTGTGGGAAATTAATGCATTTCCGGTTGTACACAGGGGAGTTGAACATTGTTAGGTGGAAATATATATGTATGTTTGTCTCTTATTGTTTTTACTTAGAGACTAAGTATGGTTTAGAGTAATGTATATGATTGCCGAGTTGACAAGGGGTGGATTGTGATGGTTAGGCTAATGTGTCAGCTTGGCCAGGTAATTGTGTCCAGTTGTTTGTTCCAGCAAGCACTGGGCTAATTGAAATAAAAGAGCATTTATGGACTTCAATCTCTAGTAACTTTACTGTGTAGATGGATGATTACATCTGCATCCATCAGGGAAATTACATCATCAATGGGTGGTGCTTTTATACAATCAGTTGAATGGCTTAAAAGGGGAAGTGATTTCAACATTCAGAGAGAATTTCCCAGCTCGTCATTGGACAGGCAACTTCTCATTGATGAGTCATCAACGTCCTTTCATAGGACTTTCATCAGAGCCACTGGTTTGTAGCCTGCCTGTGGAACCTGGACTTGTGCATTCCCATGGTATTGTTAGAGATTCTTTTAAAATCTCATATTATTAACAGATATCTCCTGTTGATTCTGTTTCCCAAGAGAACACTGACTAATACACCACATTAACAAATTGAAGGCAAAAATCCACATGATCATATCAATAGATACAGAAAAGACATTTGACAAAAGTCAACATTCATTTTTGATTAAAAAATATTTCAAAAGATAGGAATAAAAGGAAAATTCCTCAATATGATTAAAAGCATATATGAAAAACCCACAGCCAATGTCATACTCATTGGGGAACGGTTGAAAGCATTCCCTCTAAGATTGGAAACAAGACAAGGATACCTACTGTCAACATTGTTATTCAACATTGTACTAGAAGTTCTAGCTAGGGCAATTAGACAGGTCAAAAAATTAAAGGCATCCAAATAAGAAAAGAGGAAGTAAAACTCTCAATGTTTGCAGATGACATGATCCTGTACTTAGAAAATCCTGAATTATCCATGACAAAGCTACTTGAACTAATAAATGAGTTCAGTAAAGTGGCAGGATGCAAAATCTACACTCAAAAATCAGTAATGTTTTTGTACACTAGTCCTGAACAACCTGAGGAGGAAATCAGGAGGAAAATTCCATTTTCAATAGCAACAAAAAGACTCAAATACCTAGGAGTTAATTTAACCAAAGAAGTACAGGACCTATATGCAGAAAACTACATAACAATGCTAAAAGAAATTTTAAAAGACCTAAATAAATGGAAAGATATTCTGTGTTCATGGATTGGAAGAATAAATATCATGAAGATGTCAATCCTGCCCAAACTGATTTATAGATTCAGTGTAATACCAATCAAAATCCCAACAGCTAACTTTACAGAATTAGAGAAGGCAATTACCTAATTCATCTGGAAGGATAAATGCACCCGAATATCCAAAAGCTCTAAAAAAGAAGAGCAATGTGGGAGGAATTTCAGTGCTTTACCTTGAAACATATTACAAAGGTACAGTGGTCAAAACAGCATGGTCCTGGCATAAAGATAGACACATCAACCAGTGGACTAGAATAGTGTACCCAGAAATATACCCTCACCTATACAGCCAACTGGTTTTTGACAAATCTACCAACACCACACTAATGGGAGAGAACAATCTCTTCAACAAATGGTGCTGGGAGAACTGGATATCTATAACCAAAAGAATGAAAGAGGAATCCTATCTCACCCCCTATACAAGAATCAACTCAAAATGGATCAAAGATCTAAATATAAAAGCCAAGAACATAAAACTTCTAGAAGAAAATGTAAGGAAACATATTTAAGATCTTGTAGTAGGTGGTGGTTTCTTGGACCACACACCCAAAGCATGGGCAACAAAAGGAAAAGTAGATAAATGGGATCTCCTCAAATTTAAACACTTTTGCACCTCACATGACTTTGTCAAAAGGGTTAAAAAGCAGCCAATACAATGGGGAAAAATTGGAAATCACATATCTGATAAGGGTTTAATATCCAGGATATATAAAGAGATGTTACAACTCAACAATAAAAAGACAAATGACGAAATTAAAAAATGGGTGAAAGTCTTGAACAGACATTTTTCCAAAGAAGAAATACAAATGGCAAAAAAACACATGAAGAAATACTGAACATCAGTCATGATTAGGGAAATGCAAATGAAAACTTCAATGAGATATCATTTCACACCTATCATAATGGGCACTATTAAAAAGACAGAAAACTACAAGTGTTGGAGAGGATGTGGAGAGATTGGAATACTTCTTCACTGTTGGTGGGAGTCCACTATGGAGGACTGTTTGGCAGTTCCTAAAGAAGTTGAATATAGACTTGCCACGTGACCCTACAATACCACTACTGGGTATATACCCAGAAGAACTGAGAGCAGTGACACGAACAGACATCTGCACACCAATGTTCATAGCAACAATATTCAACTTTCCCAAATGTTGGAAACAACCCAGGTGTCCATCAACAGAGGAATAGATAAACAAACTGTGGTGTATTCACACGATGGAATATTATGCAGCTGTAAGAAGAAATGAAGTTGTAAAGCATATGGCAACCTGGATGACATGGAGAACATTATGTTGAGTGAAGCAAGCCACACAAAAGAACAAATACTTTATAAATGAGTTACTCTGAACCACATATATTGTGTAACATACTATTTTAGCAAAAAAAAAAAAAAGCTTTTATATGTATCCATTACATTCAATTGAGAAATTTATATATTTATTCATCTGTGTTTACTTTATATTTTTTAATTGTTTATGTTTTCAATTATTAAATGTACAAATAAAGTTAAATAAAAAGAAAAAAATAGAAATGTGAAGAAGATACTGTATTCACAGAACTTTAGATTAAAAAATGCGTTTTGAAGGTCATTGTAACTCCAAGCAAGTGCATAGGTGCCAATAAAATTTGTACCTAGCTTAGTTTTTAAAACTGGAGGAACCACAGCACTGGCATAGCATTAGGTAAAAGCAGTGTTTGACATTGATCGTGAGTGAAAACAAGTGCATACATAGCAGCCAAGCAAGCAAGTATCTTACTTACCTTTCAAAATTGATGTACATCCTGCATTCTCAGAGAGTTAGGTGAAACCAGAGTCTTGAAATTGATAAGTGAAAACACTCACAAAGCAGAAAATGAAACAACTTTCTTTATTGGTTTTCTGAACTGAAGAAATGAATGCATTCCCAGAGCACTCAGAAAAGCAGTGCTTAGAACTTGATTGAAAGTGAAAACACGTGCTTAGCAGCCAACGAAACTAGAAATTTAATTAGATTTCAAAAGTGAAGGCACTGGAGCATTGGCATAGTAAAAGCAGTGTTTTGCCATAGGTTGTAAGTGAAAAGAAGTACATAGCACTCAATGAAATAAATATATAATTTACTTTACAAAATTGAAGAACCTCTGCATTGGCAGAGCAGTACATATAAGGAGGGTTCTGTCATTGTGAGTGAAGGCAATTGCACAGCAGCCAGGGAAACAAGTATCTTGCTTATCTTTCAAAAATGAAGTACCTCCTGCATCCACAGAGTGTTAGGTAAAACAAGTGTTTTCAAGGTGATTGTAAGTGAAACAACATGCATAGCAGCCAATGAAACACAAATCTTACTTAGATTCAAAAGTGAACAAATTACTGCATTGGCATAGCTTTAGGTAAATGTGGTGTTTTGACATTGGTGGTAAGTGAAAACAAGGGCCTAGCAATCAAGGAAACAAGTAACATTCCTACTTTGCAATCATGAAGAACCTCCTGGATCCAGAGAGCTGTAGGTTAAAACGAGGATTTTGAAGTTGATTGTAACTCCAAGACGTGCAAAGCTGCCAATGAAATGAGTATCCTACTTAATTTTGAAAAGAGAAGAAACCACTGCATTTGTATAGCATTAGATAAAAGCAGTGTTTTCACATTGAATGTGAGTAAAAGCAAGTGCATAGCAGCCTCACTAACAAATATCTTACTGTCCCTTCAAACTTGAGGTACCTCCTGCATTCACAGAGTTATGTGAAAGTGTTTTCATGTTCATTGTAAGTTAAAACACGTGCATAGCAGCAAATGAAATTAGAATCTTACTTAGATTTCAAATGTGAAGAAACTGCAGCCTTGTCGTAGAAAAAGTAATATTTTGATATTGGTTGTAAGTGAAAACAAGGGCATAGCAGCAAAGGAAATAAGTATCTTATTTACTTTACAAAAGTGAAGAACCTCTGTATTGTCATAGCTTTAAGTAAAAGCGTGGTTTTGACATTGTGAATGAAAGCATGTGCATAATAGCCAGGGAATCATGTATATTGCTTACCTTTCAAAGTTGAAGTACCTCCTGCATTCACACAGTGTTAGGTAAAAGCAGTGTTTTGAAGGTGTTGGTAAGTGAAAATATATAAATAGCAACAATGAAACACAAAACTTAATTAGATTTCAAAAGTGAAGAAACTACTGCATTGACATAGTGTTAGGTAAAAATGATGTTTTGACATTGGTGGTAAGTGAAAACAAGGTGATAGCAACCAAAGAAAGTAATATGTTTCTTACTTTACAAACATAAAGAATTTCCTGAATTCACACAACTTTAGGTTAAAATCAGGATTTTGAATTTGATTGTAACTCCAAGAATATCATAGCTGCCAATGAAATGAGTGTCCTACTTAGGTTTGAAAACTGAAGAAACCACTGAATTGGCATAGCATTTGGTAAAAGCAGTGTTTTGACGTTGATTGTGAGAGAAAGCAAGTGAAAAGCAGCCAAACAAGTATATTACTGTATTAGTCAGCCAAAGGGGTGCTAATGTAAAATACCAAAAATGGGTGTCTTTATAAAGGGTATTTACTTGGGGTAGAGGTTCACAGATACCAGGCCATAAAGCATTAAGTTTCTTCTCTCACCACAGTCCATTGCCACGTGTTAGAGCAAGACAGCTGCTGGCGTTTGCCAGGGTTCAGGCTTCTGGGGTTCCTCTCTTCCCGTGGCTGCGTTTCTCTCTGGGCTTAGCTCCTGTTTCCTCCACACGGTCATCTGTAGATGATTAGGTGAACGGCTTGCTTCTCTTCCCCTGGGGCCTTCTTTCCAACATCAAAACTGCTTCTCAAAAGACTACCTCAACTGTCCTTTGCCTTGTCTCTAATATTTAATTCCCCACTCACCAAGGGGTGGGGCTCGATGCCCTAATCCTAATCTAATCATGCCCAGATTAACAGATCAGTTTACAAGCATGATCCAATTATATTTTTGGAATTCATAATTACATCAAATTCCCCAACGGTTACAATTACTTACCTTTCCAATGAGAATTACTCCTGCATTCACTTAGCCTTAGGGAAAGGCCATGCTTTGAAGTTAATTGTAAGTGACAACACATGCATAGCAGCAAAAGAAACTAAAATCTTACTTAGATTTCAAATTGATGAAATTGCCGCATTGGCATAAAGAAAGCAGTGCTTTGACATTGCTTGTAAGTAAAAACACGTGCAAAACAGTCAAAGAAACAACTTTCTTTATTGGTTCTCTAAACTGAAGAACTGAATTCATTCAGTGAGCTTTAGGGAAAAAGAGTTCTTTGAAGTTCATTGTAAGTGAAAACCCATGCATAGAAGCAAAAGCAACTAGAATCTTTCTTAGATTGCAGTGAACACACTGCTGCTTTGGCATAGAAAAAGCAGTGTTTTGACATTGGTTGTATGTGAAAACAAGGGCATACCAGAAAAGGAAAGATATATCTTATTTACTTTAGAAAAGTGAAGAACATCTGCATTGACAGAGCATTAGGTAAAAGCCAGGGTTTTACATTGTGAATGAAAGCAAGTTCATAGCAGCCAAACAAATAAGTATCTTACTTTCCTTTCAAACTTGATGTACCTCTTGCATTCCCAGAGGGTTAGGTGAAACCAGTGTCTTAAAGTTGATTTTAAGTGAAAACACATAAAAAGCAGGCAATGAAACATGTCCCTTTATTGGTTCTCTAAACTGAAGATCCAAGTGCATTCACTGAGTGTTAGGGAAAAATTATTGGAACATTTGTACACTGTGGAGTCCATGGAGACTTTGGAGAATGTGGAACTTGTGGGTCCTGTGGAAGCCTGCAGAGACTCTGTAGGTGCATGGAGCCTGTGGTGCCTATGGAGCCTGTGGAAACTTTGGAATGCATGGAAACCTGTGCAGCCTGTGTAAGCCTATGTAACCTGTGGAGACTGTGGAGTATATGGAGCCTATGGTGCCCATGGAGTCAGTGGAGCCTGTGGAGCTTCTGTGTACACAAGGAGCCTGTTGAGCATGTGGAGGCCATGGAGACCATGAAGCCGATGGAGATCAGGGATTCCATGGAGTCCTGTGTAGCTGTGGAACCTTTAGAGTCTGTGAAGACTGTTGAGACTTGTGGAGCCTGTGGAGCTCATGGAGAACATGGGGACCATGGAGCATGTTGAACTATTGAGCTGAGAAGACCACAGAGACTGTGGAGCCATTGGAGCACATGTAGCCCATGAATTCCTGTGAAGTCCATGGAGTTTGTGGAGTCTGTGTATGCCATGGAGGCCTGTGGAGACTGTGCAGGCTCCTGGAGGCCAGTGACACCTGTGAAGCATGTGTTGTCTGTGGAGACCATAGAGCACAAGGAGCCTGTGGAAGCTGTGGAGGCCAGTGTAGACTGTGGGTCCTTTTGAGTTTATGGAGGCCCATATAGACCATGGAACCTGTGGAACCAATGGAGCCTATGCAGACCTGTGGAGCGTGTGGAATCAATTGAGCCTTAGAGGCCTGTGGAGCCTGTTAAGACCTGTGGACTTGGATGAGGCCATGGAGACCATGAAGTCCGTGGAAACCATGGAATTCTCAAAGCCTATAGAACCTGTATAGCCTATGCGGGCTCAAGGAGCCTGTGGAGCCTATACAAGCCTGTGGATCCTGTGGAGCTCGTGTAGACAATGGAGCCCATGGGGCCCATGGAGTAGGTTGATGTATGTAGCCCAAGGACACTATACAGAATGTGGAAACCATGGAGCTGATGGAGCCCATGGAGGATGTGAAACACATGGAGGCCTATGGAGCTTGTGCAGTCCAGAGAACCCTGTGGAGACCATAGGGTCTGTGCAGTTCTGGTGAGCCTGTGGAGCCCATGGACGCCTGTGGAGCCTGTGTGGGCCTATAGCCCCCATGGGATCCACGGGACCTGTGCAGTTCTGTGGAACATGTGGAGCCTGTGGAGCCACAGGAGATCATGGAGCTGATGGAAACCATGAGGCCTGTAGAGCCTGCAGAGCCTCTATATCTCATGGATCCCATGGAGCCAGTGCAGGCTCATGATGCCAGCATAGTTTGTTGAGCCTATGGAGCAATGTGGATTCCGCGGAGCACATGGCGGTTATGTAGGCCCATGGAGCTGTGGAGGCTGTGGAGGCTGAGGAGGCTGAGGATCATGGGGAGGACTGTGGAGTCTGTGGAGCCAATTTGGGCCATGGAGATTTTGGGGCTGTGCATTCTCATGGATTTGTGGAGACTGGGGTGCCTGTGGAGCCTGTGTAGGCATATGGATGCCATGGATAACTTGGGGGCCATTGAGCCAATGGGGCATGCATTGCCTGTAGAGAACGGTGGTGCCTCTGCAAGCCCATGGAGCTGTAATTCCAGGCAATGGCATAGCTGTCAATAAAATGAGTATACTGCTTAGTTTTGAAAACTGAAGAAACCACTGCACTGGTATAGCATTAGGTAAAAGCAGTGTATTGACATTGATTGTGAGTGAAAGCAAGTGCAGAGCTGCCAAACTAGCATCTTTCTTACTTTTCAAACTTGACGTACCTCTTGCATTCACAGAGAGTTGTGTGATATCAGTGTCTTGAAGTTGATTGTAAGTGAATACACGTGCAAAGCAGCCAATGAAACAAGTTTTTTATTGGTTTTCTAAACTGAAGAACAGGCTGCAGTCACCAAGTGTTAGGGAAAAGCAGTGCTTTGAAGTTTATTGTAAGTGAAAACACGTGCATAGTAGCAAAAGAAACTAGAATCTTACTTTCATTTCCAAAGAGACACTGCAGCATTGGCATAGAAAAGACAGTGTTTTGGCATTGGTTGTAAGTGAAAACAACTGCATTGCTGCCAAAAAAAGAAGTATCTTATTTACTTTTAAAAGCGAAGAACCTATGCATTGGCAGAGCATTAGGTAAAAGAAGGGTTTTGACATTTTGAGTAAAAGCAAGGGCATAGTAGTCACGGAAACAAGTATCTTACTTACCTTTGACAGTTGAAGTACCTCCTGCATTCAGAGTATTAGATAAAATCAATGTTTTGAATGTGATTGTAAATGAAAACCCATGCAAAGCAGCAAATGAACACAAATCTTACTTAGATTTCAAAAGTTAAGAAACTACTTCATTGGCATAGCATTAGGTAAAAATGGTGTTTTGGCAGTGGTTTTAAGTGAAAGTAAGTGCATAAGAGCCTAGGAAAGAAGTATCTTATTTAATTTACAAAAGTGAAGAAACTCTGCATTGTCGGAGCATTAGGTAAAAGAATGGTTTTGATGTTGTGAATGAGAGCAAGTGCATAGCACCCAGGGAAACAATTATCTTTCATAATTTACAAACCTGAGGAACCATCTGGATCAACAGAGCTGTAAGTTAAAACCAGGAGTTTGAACTTGATTGTAACTCCCAGTAAGTGCATGATTGCCAGTGAAATGAGTATCCTGCTTAGGTTTGAAAATTGATGAAACCACTGCATTGTCATAGCATTAGGTAAAAGCAGTGTTTTGACATTGATTGTGAGTGAAAGCAAGTGCATAGCAGTCAAAAGAAGAAGTATCTTACTTACCTTACAAAATTTAAGTACCTCCTACATTCACATAGAGTTAGGTGAAACCAGTGTCTTGAAGTTGACTGTAAGTGAAACACATGCAAACAGCCAAAGAAACAAGTCAATTTACTGATTCTCTAAACTGAAGATCCAACCACATTCACTGAGCATTAGGGAAAAGCACTTGGAAAGTGTGTAAACTGTGGAGTCCATAGAGCCTCTGGAGCATGTGGAGCTTGAGGAGACTGTGGAAGCCTGTGGAGACTCTGCAGGTTCATGGAGCCTGAGGTGCATTTGGAGCCTGTAGAAACTTTGGAATGCATGGAGTTCTGTGGAGCCTGTGCAGGCTCAGGTAACCAGTGGAGACTGTGGGGCTTGTGGAGCCTGTGAAACCCATGGAGTCAGTGGAGAATGTGCAGCCAGTGCATACCCATGGAGCCTGTG
>JAKSZT010053856.1:699567-712233 GCA_026826555.1 Tolypeutes matacus | reverse complement strand
TTGTAAAGTAAGCTGTTGTGATTTTGAATGGTATTGAATTGAATCTACAAATCAGTTTGGGAATGATTGAAAGTCACAATATTTATTCTTCCAATCCATGAACACAGAATATCTTTCCATTTGTTTAGGTTTTTTTAAAATTTCTTTTAGCATTGTTTTGTAATTTTTTCCATATAGGTCCTGTACTTCTTTAGTTAAATTAACTCCTAGGTATTTGAGTGTTTTTGTTGCTATTGAAAATGGAATTTTCTTCCTGTATTCCTCCTCAGGTTGTTCAGCACTAGTGTACAAAACATTACTGATGTTTGCTTGTTGATCTTGTATCCTGCAAATTTGCTGAACTCATTTATTAGTTCAAGTAGCTTTGTCGTGGATACTTCAGGATTTTTTAAGTACAGGATCATGTCATCCATAAATAGTGAGAGTTTTACTTCCTCTTTCCCTATTTGGACGACTTTAATTTTTTTGTCTTGTCTAATTGCCCTAGCTAGAACTTCTAGTACAATGTTGAATAACAATGTTGACAGTGAACATCCTTACTTATTCCTGATCTTGGAGGGAAAGCTTTCAACCTTTCCCCATTGAGTGTGATGTTGGCTGTAGGTTTTTCATACATGCCTTTTATCATATTGAGGAACTTTCCTTTTATTCCTATCTTTTGAGGTATTTTTATCAAAAAATGATGTTGGATTTTCTTGAATGCCTTTTCTGCATCTATTGAGATGATCATGTGGTTTTTTTCCTTCAATTCGTTAATGTGGTGTATTACATTGATTGATGTTCTTATGTTGAACCAGCCTTGCATACCAGGAGTAAATCCCACTTGGCCGTGATGTATAAGTCTTTTGATATGCTGTTGGATTCGATTTGCAAGTACTTTGTTGAGAATTTTTGCATCTATGTTCATTAGAGAGATTGGTCTGTAATTTTCTTTTCTTGTGGAATCTTTACGTGGCTTTGGTATCAGGGTGATGTTGGCTTCATAAAATGTTTTGGGTAATTTTCCCTCCTCTTCAATTTTTTGGAAGAATTTTAACAGGATTGGTGTTAATTCTTTTTGAAATGCTTGATAGATTTCACCTGTGAAACCATCTGGTCCTGGACTTTTCTTAGCTGGGAGGTTTTAGATGACTGATTCAATCTCCTTAATTCTGATTGGTTTGTTATGTTCTTGTATTTCTTGTAGCATCAGTGCTGGTTGGTTATGGGTTTCTGGAAATTTGTCCATTTCTTCTAGGTTGTCTAGTTTGTTGGCATATAGTTTCTCATAATATCCTCTTATGATTCTTTTTATTTCTGTGAGGTCATTTGTAATTCCCCCCCTTTCATTTCTGATTGTATTTATTTGCATCTTCTCTATTTTTTTCTTTATCAGTCTAGACAGGGGTTTGTCAATTTTATTGATCTTCTCAAAGAACCACCTTTTGGTTTTGTTGATTTTCTCTATTGTTTTTCTGTTCTCATTTTCATTAACTTCTGCTCTAATCTTTATCATTTCTTTCCTTCTGCTTGCTTTGGGATTGGTTGCTGTTCTTTTTCTAGGGCCTTGGGCAAGAGGCTATAGAGGCCAGGAAAAGCCTCTCCTATTTAGTTTTCTTATGTGCACTTCCTTCGTCTGTCAGGAGATGGTGTTCATTGGCAGCTCTCAATTAAATGCCTGTTTGGAGTGTATTTGTGGTGACACAGACCTGATCAATGTCATAGAGCTTCCTGCCTGAGGCCTAAGAGCCTTGTAATTCAAACTTTTGAGACAGTTCTCCAGTCTTTTCTAGTAGCCACCTCCCTTTTTCCAGCTAGGAAATATTTCCTCTGCCCTCCGAATCCTCAACAATCAGTCCCTGTTAGTAGCGGAAGAGATTGGGAGGTTTGTATATCTTTAGCACATTGCAGGCTCCAAAGCAAACAATGGCAGAGCCTCACCCAGCCTGAAAGGGCTCTCAGGACAGGGCAGACCAAACCTGTGAGTCAAAAACAGGGTCAGGGCCAGGATCTCTCACCCCTCTTCTGTGGAGCCCTCAACAATTAGACCAGGCTAGAAGTGAGGGAGGTTGTGAGGGTTGGAATTCTCCAGTCTTTCCTAGGCTCCCAGGGCAAACCTCTGTGTGGAAGTGTCCATGGGGCTCCACAGCCCAAATGTGCATTTCAGACCCTGAGTCAACCTAAGGCTGTGTCCCTCTATCTCCCCTTTCTGGGAGTGGTAAATCCCTGGAGCACCCTTTGTCTGTAGTCACAGGCTCAGAGGCCCGAGAATTCTAAAGAGTTTGGGAGAGTGTGCCATCAGCAGCAGGCAATGCTGATTCCAACTCACAGTTCTGGTTCTGTGGTCGTGATTTCCCTCTTTTCACCCTCTCTCCTCTGGGTGGTGTGCAGCCTTCCCCCTGCTTTCCTAAACCCTAGAAGATATTTTTGGGGCATTTTCAGCTTGTTCTCTAGCTATTTTCCTGGAGAAGAGATTCCTGTGTCTTACTAATCCGCTGTCTTCCCGGAAGTCCCTTCTTCACGTTTCTAAGCTAAGAAAGATACTTGTTTTCTTGCCTGCTATGCCCTTGTCTTCACTTCGAACCAATGTCAAAACACCACTTTTACCTAACTCTATGCCAATGCAGTAGGTTCTTCACATTTGAAATTGCAGTAAGATTTGTATTTCAATTGCTGCTATGCAGGTGTTTTCCCTTACAATCTCCATCAAAACACTGGTTTTACCGATGACTCTGTGAATTCAGGGGTTACTTCATCTTTGAAAAGTTAGTAAGATACTTGTTCCTTGGCTGCTATGCACTTGTTTTCACTCAAAATGCCAAAACCCTTCTTTCACCTAAACCTCTGCCAATGTAGAGGTCTTCAATTTTGTAAAGTAAATAAGAAATTTCTTTCCTTCGCTGCTATGTACTTGTTTTCACTTACAAGCAATGTCAAAACACTTTTTTCTATGTGAATACTGCAGTTCCTTCCCTTTTGAAATCAATGAAAGATTCTAGTTTCTTTTGCTTCTATGCACGTGTTTTCACTTACACTCAGTTTCAGAGCACTGCTTTTCCCTAATGCTCGGTGAATGCAGTCACTTCTTCACTTTAGAGAACCAATATAGAAACTTGTTTCATTGTCTGCTTTGCACGTGTTTTCACTTACAATGAACTTCAAGACACTGGTGTTACCTATCTCTGTGAATGCAGGAGGTAATTCACGTTTGTAAGGTAGGTAAGATGCTTGTTTTTTGGCTTCTATGCACTTGTTTTCACTCACAATCAATGTCAAATCCTGCTTTTTCCTAACGTTATGTCAATGCAGTTGTTTCTTCCGTTTTCAAAACTAAACAGGATGCTCATTTCATTGACAGCTATGCACTTGCTTGTAGTTACAATGATCTTCAAAATCCTGGTTTTAACCTAAATCTCTGTGAAACTAGGTGGTTTTCACCTTTGTAAAATAAGAAAGATACTTCTTTCTTTGGCTTCTATACCCTTGTTTTCACTTAGAACCAATGTCAAAACACTGAATTTACCGAATGATATGCCAATGCAGCAGTTCCTTCACTTTAGAAATCTAATGTGTTTTCAACTACAATCACCTTCAAAACACTGGTTTTACATAATACTCTGTGAATACTTTATGTACTTCAACTTTGAAAGTTAAGTAAGATCCTGGTTACATTGGCAGCTGTGCACTTCCTTTCACTCACAATGTCAAAAGCCTGTTTTACCTAATGCTATGCCAATGCAGTGGTTTCTTCAGTTTTCAAATCTAAGCAGGATACTCATTTCATTGGGAGCTATGCACTTCTTGGAGTTACAATCAAATTTAAACTCCTGGTTTTAACCAAAAGTTCTGTGAATCCTGAAGGTTATTCATGTTTCTAAAGTAAGAAAGATACTTGTTTCCTTGGCGGCTCTGCCCTTGTTTTCACATACAACCAAAGTCAAAACACTGCTTTTTCTATGTCAATGCTGCAGTGCCTTTGTTTTGAAATCTGAGTAAGTTTCTAGTTTCTTTGGCTGCTAAGCACGTGTTTTCACTTACAATCAACTTCAAAACACTACTTTTCCGAGTGCTCAGGGAATGCAGTCATTTCTTCAGTTTAGAAAACCAATAAAGAAACTTGTTTCATTCTCTGCTTTGCAAGTGTTTTCACTTACATTCAACTTCAAGACTCTGGTTTCACCTAACTCTCTGAGAATGCAGGAGGTACTTCAATTTTGAAAGGTAAGTAAATACTTGTGTGCTTGACTGATATGCACTTGATTTCATTCACAATCAATGTTAAAACACTGCTTTTATATAATACAATGCCAATGCAGTGGTTTCTCCAGTTTTAAAATCTGTGCAAAATATTCATTTTATTGTTAATTATTCACTTGGTTGGAGTTACAATCACCTTAAAAACCCGGGTTTTATTATAAAATTCTGTGAGTCCAGGATCTTCTTCACATTTGTAAAGTAGTAAAGACAACTGTTTCCTTACCTGCTATTTCGTTTATTTCACTTACAACCAATGTCAAACCACCACTTTTACCTAATGGTATACCAATGCAGTAGTTTCCTCACTTTTGAAATGTAAGTAAGATTTGTGTTTCATTTACGCTATGCATGTGTTTTCAATTACAATCACCTTCAAAACACTGGTTTTAACTAACACTCTGGGAATTCACGTGGTACTTCATCTTTGAAATGTAAGTAAGATCCTTGATTCCCTGGAGTTACACTCTTGCTTTTACTCACAATGTCAAAACCCTACTTTTACATAATGCTCTGTCAAGCAGAAGTTCTTCACTTTTGTAAAATATATAAGATATTTCTTTCCTTGGCTGCTATGCACTTGTTTTCACTTATAACCAATGTCAATACACTGCTTTTTCTATGCCAATGCTGCATTTACTTCACTTTTGAAATCTAAGTAAAACTCTAGTTTCTTTTGCTGCTATGCACGTGTTTTCACTTAAAATCAACTTCAAGTCACTGCTTTTCCCTAAAACTCAGTGAATCCAGTCAGTTTTTCTGTTTAGAGAACCAATAAAGGAACTTGTTTCATTGGCTGCTTTGAATATGTTTTCACTTACAATCAACTTCAAGACACTGGCTTCACCTAACACTCTGTGAATGCAGGAGGTACATCAAGTTTGAAAGGAAAGCAAGATAATTGTTTGTTTGGCTGCTATGCACTTGCTTTCATTCACAGTTAATATCAAAACACTGTTTTTACTTAATGTTTTGCCAATGCAGTGGTTTTCTCAGGTTTCAAAACTAAGCCGGATACTTATTTCATTGGCAGCTATGCACTTGCTTAGAGTTACAGTCAAATTCACAATCCTGGTTTTAACCTAAAACTCTGAATCCAGGAGGTTCTTCACGTTTGTATAGTAAGAAAGATATTTGTTTCCTTGGCTGATTTGCCCTTATTATCACTTACAACCAATGTCAAAACTACGCTTATACCTAACATTATGCCAATATACAAGTTTCTTCACTTTTGAAATCTAAGTAAGATTTGTGTTTCATTTGCTGCTATGCATATGTTTTCACTTACAATCACCTTCAAACCACTGGCTTTACCTAACACTGTGAATTCACGAGGTACTTCATCTTTGAAAGGTAAGTAAGATACTTGTTTCCCTGGCTGCTATGCAATTGCTTTCACTCACAATGTCAAAACCCTGCTTTTACCTTATCCTCTGCCAATGCAGGAGTTCTTCACTTTTCTAAAGTAACTAAGATATTTCTTTCCTTGGCCGGTATGCAATTGTTTTCACTTAAAACCAATGTCTAAACACTGTTTTTTCTATTCCAATGCAGCAGTTTCTTCAGTATGAAATCTTAGGAAGATTCTACTTTCTTTTGCTGCTATGCATGTGTTTTCACTAACAATCAACTTCAAAGCAATGCCTTTCCCTAATGCTTAGTGAGTGCAGTTGGTCTTTCACTTTAGAGAACCAATAAACAAACTTGTTTCATTGACTGCTTTGCACGGGTTTTGACTTACAATTCACTTCAAAACCCTGGTTTCACCTAACTGCTTGTGAATGCAGAAAGTACTTCAGGTTTGAACCTTAGTAAGATACTTGTTAGTTTGGACACTATGCACTTGCCTTCACTCACAATCAATGTCAAAACAATGGTTTTACCTAATATTATGCCAATGCAGTGGTTTCTTCAGGTTTCAAAACTATCAGGATACTCATTTCATTGGCAGCTATGCACTTGCTTCGAGTTACAATCAAATTCACAATCCCGGTTTTAACCTAAAACTCTGTAAATCCAGGAGGTTCTTCACCTTTGTATAGCAAGAAATTAATTTGTTTCCATGGCTTCTATGTCCTTGTTACCACTTACAATCAATATCAAAACAATACTTTTACATAAAGCTATGCCAATGTATTAGTTTCTTCACTTTTTGAAATCTAAGTAAAATTTGTATTTCATTTGCTGCTACGCATGTGTTTACACTTACAATCACCTTTAAACCACTGGTTTTACAAAACACTCTGTGAACTCACGAGGTAATTCATCTTTGAAAGTTAAGTAAGATACTTGTTTCCCTGGCTGCTATGCAATTGCTTTCACCCACAATATCAAAACCCGACTTTTACCTAATGCTCTGCCAATGCAGGAGTTCTTCACTTTTCTAAAGTAAATAAGATATTTCTATCCTTGTCTGGTATGCACTTGTTTTCACATAAAACCAATGTCTAAACACTGCTTTTTCTATTCCAAATGCAGCAGTGTCTTCAGTTTGAAATCTTAGGAAGATTCTACTTTATTTTACTGCTATGCACGTGATTTCACTAACAATCATCTTAAAAGAAATACCTTTCCCTAATGCTCTGTGAATGCTGTTGGTCCTTCACTTTAGAGAACCAATAAAGAGACTTGTTTCATTGGCTGCTTTGCACCTGTTTTCACTTACAATTCACTTCAAAACACTGGTTTCGCCTGTCTGTGAATGCAGAAGTTACTTCAAGTTTGAACATTAAGTAAGATACTTGTTAGTTTGGCTGCTATGCACTTGCTTTAACTCACAATCAATGTCATAACACTGCTTTTACCTAATGCTATGGCAATGCAATGGTTTCTCCAGTTTTCAAAACTAAACAAGATACTCATTTTCTTGGCAACTAGGCACTTGCTTGTAGTTACAATCACCTTCAAAATCCGTGTTTTAATATAAAGCTCTGTGAATCCAGGATCTTATTCACATTTGTAAAGTAAGAAAGATGCTTGTTTCCTTGCCTGCTATGCCATTGTTTTAACTTACAACCAAGGTCAAAACACCCGTTTTACCTAACACTAAGCCAATGCAGTGGTATCTTCACTTTTGAAATCTAAGTAAGATTTGTGTTTCATTGGCTGCTATGTATGTGTTTTCACTTACGATCACCTTCAGAACAATGGTGTTACCTACCATTCTGTGAATGTAGGAATTACTTCATCTTTGAAAGGTAAGTAAGATACTTGTTTCCCTGGCTTCCATGCTCTTGCTTTCACTCAAAATGTCAAAACCCTGCATTTACCTAGTGCTCGGCTATTGCAGAGGGTTCATCACTTTTGTAAAGTAAATAAGACACTTCTTTCCGTGGCTGTTATGCACTTGTTTTCACTTACAACAAATGTCAAAACAGTGCTTTTTCTCTGCCAATGTGCAGTTCCTTCACTTTCGAAATCTAAGTAATATTCTACTTTCTTTCACTACTAGGCACGTGTTTTCACTTACAATCAACTTCAAAACACTGCTTTTCCCTAACACTCAGTGAATACAGTCAGTACTTCAGTTCAGAAAACCAATAAATAACTTGTTTCATTTGCTGCTTTGCACGTGTTTTCACTTACAATGAATATCAACACACTGGTTTCACCTAACTCTCTGTGAATCCAGGAGGTTCTTCATGTTTGTAATGTAGTAAAGACACTTGTTTCCTCAGCTGCTATGCCCTTGTTTTCACTTACAACCTATGTAAAAACACCACTCTTACCTAAAGATCTACCAATACAGTACTTTCTTCACTTTTGAAATCTAAGTAAGATTTTTGTTTCATTTGCTGCTCTGCATGTGTTTTCTCTAACAATCACCTTCAAACCGCTGATTTCACCTAATACTCTGTGAATGCAGGAGTTACTTCATGTTTGAAAAGTAAGGAAGATAAATGTTTCATTGGCTGCTATGCAATTACTTTGACTCACCATATCAAACCCTGCACTTACCAAATGCTTTGCCAATGCAAAGATTCTTCACAATTGTAAAATAAATGAGATATTTCTTCACGTGTCTGCTTTGCACTTGTTTTCACATACCACAAATTTGAAAACACTGCTTTTTCTATGCCAATGCAGCAGTTTCTTCACTTTTGAAATCTAAGGAGGATTCTGATTTCGTTTGCACATTTGCACGTGTTTTCACTTACAATCCTAATCAAAGCCCTGCTTTTCCCTAACACTCAGTGAATGCTGCTGGTTCTTCAGTTTAGAGAACCAATAAAGAAACTTGTTTCATTGGCCCCTTTGCATGTGTTTTCACTTACAATGAACTTCAAGTCACTGGTTTCACATAACTTTGTAATTGCAGAGTATACCTCAAGTTTGAATGGTAAGTAAGATTTTTTTGGCTGCTATGCACTTGCTTTCATTCACAATCAATGTTAAAACACTGCTTTTACCTAATGCTATGCCAAGGCAGTGGTGTCTTCGTTTTCCAAAACGAAGGAGGATACTCATTTCATTAGCTGCTATACACTTCCTTGGAGATACAATCAACTTCAAAATCCTGTTTTTAACTGAAAACTCTTCACGTTTCACGTTTCCAAGAGGTTTTTCACGTTTGTAAAGTAAGAAAGATATTTGTTTCTTTGGCTGCTATGCCCTTGTTTTCACTTACAACCAATGTCAAAACCACACTTTTACCTAATGCTATGTCAAAGCGGCAGCTTCTTCACTTTTGAAATCTAAGTAAGGTTTGTTTTTCAATTGCTTCTATACATGTGTTTTCATGTACAATCACCTTCCAACTACTGGTTTTTCCTAACACTCTATGAATTCATGAGGTACTTCATCTTTGAAAGATAAGTAAGACATTTGTTTCCATGGCTGCTATGCAATTACTTTCACTCACAACGTCAAGATCCGAGTTTTACCTAATGCTCTGCCAATGCTAAATTTCTTCAGGTTTGTAAAGTAAATAAGATATTTATTTCCTTGGCTGGTATGCACTTGTTTTCACATACAACCAATGTCAAAACACTGCTTTTTCTATTCCAATGTAGCAGTTTCTTCACTTAGAAATCTAAGGAAGATTCTAGTTTCTTTTGATTCTATGCACGTGTTTTTGCTTACAATGAACTTCAAAGCACTGTTTTTCCCTAACGCTCAGTGAATACAGTCGCTTCTTCAGTTTAGACTACCAATAAAGAAACATCTTTCATTGGCTCCTTTACACGTTTTTCACTTACAATTAACTTCAAGTCCCTGGTTTCACCTAACTCTCTGTTAATGCAGGAGGTATTTCAAGTTAGAAAAGTAGGAAAGTTGCTACTTGGTTTGGCAGCTCTGCACTTGCATTCCTGCACATTCATTGTCAATACATTGGTTAGACCTATTGCTTTGCCAATGCAGTGCTTTCTTCAGTTTTCAAAACTAAGAAGTATACTCATTTCATTGGCAGCTATGCCCTTGCATGGACTTACAACTCCCTGGGCCTGCACAGGCTCCACATTCTCCATGGGCTTTGTGAACTCCATGGTCTACACAGACTTCATGTTTTCCCAGGACTCTACCACCTGCATAGGACTGCATAGGTTCCACAGGCCTCTACAGTCTCCCTGGTCTCAACGGGTTCCCGAGCTCTGCCTAGGCTACATGGGTTCCAAAGTGTCCACAGGCTTATTTGGCATCCACAGGTTCCAAGTGGCCCACAGGTCACACTGACCTCCACAACCTCCACAGGCTCCATGGTTCCAAGTTCTCCACAGGTAACACATGCTCCATAGGTGTCAATGGCTTCCATGGGCCTGCATAGGCTCCACAGTCCTCCATGGGCTCCATGGACCCCAAATTCTCCATGGGTTACACAGGCATCCATGGGCTACAAGCTTTCCATTGGCTCCACCTTCTCTGTGGTCTCCTAACTCTCCATAACACAAAAGGACTCCCTGGACTCCATGATCTCCATGATCTCCACAGTCTCCACAGGACTCAACTGGCTTCACAGTCTCCATGGTGTCCACAGCTACACAAGACTCCATGGAATCCATGATCTCCACGTACTTCTTGGTCTCCTCAGGCAGCACATATTCCACAGGTGTGAATGGAATCCAGGGGCCTGCATACCTCAACAGTACTCCATGGGCTACAAGGATTCCCCAGGCTCCATGGGCTCTACATGCTCTACAGGCTCAATGGTTATGCACAAACTCCACAGGCTCCACAGACTACACAGGGTCCATCAGATCCACATACTCCACAGGCTCCATGGGTATGTAGTGGCTCCACAATCTCCACGGACTCCACAGGCTCCATGGCCTCCATGTTTTCCACATGCTCCATGGGTATGCACAGGCTCGACAACTCCTCAGACTTCACAGGCTACATGGGCTAAACATGCTCGACAGGCTCCATGGCCTTGCACAGGTTGCACAAGCTCCACAGATTCCACAAGACAGGCTCCATGGCCTTTCACAGGTTCCACATGCTCCACAGGTTCCAAAGGCCTGCAAGGGCTGCATGGTCTCCAAGTGCTTTAAAGTCTCAACAGGCTCCATTGGTGGGCAGGGGCTCCACGGGCCTCCATGGGCTCCACAGTTTCCCCAGGCATGCATTGTCTCCACAGTGTCCTCAAGCCTGCACAGCTCCAGGGTCCTCCATGGGTTTCGAGGCCTCCTTGTCTTCCATCAGCTCCATGGGTTCCACAGGCCTCTATATTCTCAAAGATTTCAGTCGCCCTGTACTTCACAGGACTGCATAGGGTCCACAGGCCTCCTTGGGCTCCCTAGACTATATGGGATCCTCGGTATCCATGGCTTCTACAAACTCCACCATCTCCAAGGATTCCGTGGGCCTCACAGTTTGCAGAGGATCCATTGGCCTACACAGCATCCACAAGCTCCATGGGCTCCATGGGATCCATGGGCTCTACTGTCCTTGAAAACTACATGGGTTGTACCAGCTCCATCAGCTCCATGGAATCCATAAGCCCTAAGATCTGTAGATGCTCCACAGGCCTCAATGGTCTCCACAGTCTCCACAGCCTCAATAGGCTCCATGGTCTTCACAGGTGTCAATGTGCTACATGCACTTAACAGGCTCCAAATTTCCTGTAGTGTCCTTGCGCTCCATACCTCAACAGGCTCCATGGGCCCCATTGGATTGATGAGCTCAACAGGATCCACAGGCCTGTACAGGTTCCACAATCTCCCTGGGCCTACTCTGGCTTCAACGGCTCCACAGGCTTTGTGAACAACATGGTCTTGACAGACATCATGGTCTCCATGACCTCTAGACCTCCACAGGCCTTCACAGGCTCCACAGGCCTCTATAGTCTACACGGGGTACATAGGCTCCACATGTCTGCATAATCTCCATGGATTACAGAGGCTCCACAGGCTTCATTGGCCTCCACAGGCTCCAGATGCTCCGAGGCTCCACATGCCTCCACAGCCTCCACAGTCTCCATGGAATCCACAGTATCCATATGTTACATGCTCCACAGGTACATGGACTCTAGGGTCTGCTTAGGCTCCAGAGGCCTCCACGGGTTGCATGGACTCCACAGTCTCCATGGGCTCCACATGCTACCCAGGCTACATGTGTATGCACAGCCTCCACAGACTCCACAAACTCCAAATGCTCCATGAACTCCACATGCACTGCAGACTCCACGGCTATGCATAGGCTCCACAGGTGTCACTGACTCCGCAGGCTCTACAGGTCACACAGTCTCCATGGAATCTATTGTCTCCACAGGCAACTCAGATTCCACAGTGTCAATGGCCCCTAGGTTCCTGCATAAGCTCCTCAGGCTCCAAGGACTGCACAGATTCTATAGTCTCCATGGGTTCCACATACTCTTCAGGCTACAGGGCTATGCAAAGGCTCCAGAGGCTCACGTACTCAACAGGCTCCATAGGCCCACACAGGCTTCATGGTTATAGACAGTCCAAACAGGCTCCACGGACTACACAAGCTACATGGTTTCCAAGTGCTCAACAGGCTCTATGGATATGCACAGGCTCCACAGGCTCCATAGTCCCGCATAGGATTCATGGACTCCATGTGCTTCAAAGACTCACAAGGCTCCATGGGCTTGCAGAGGCTTCACAGAACTCAAGGTGCAATGCATGCTCCATGGGCTCCATGACCTCCAAAGCCTCCATGGCATCCATGTGGCTTCACAGTCTTCAGAGACTCTCCAGTCTCCACAGGCTCCATGAGCCTGCACAGGCCTCATAGGCTCCATGGCCCAAAATGGTCTCCACAGACACTACAGTACTCCACATGATCCACATCTTCTTTAGACTCTACCACCTCCACAAGCTTAATGGTCCTACATAACCTCCATGGGCTCCAAGGGATCCACAATCCACCATGGCCTCAACAGGCTCTTCTAGCACTGTTAGCCTGCACAGGCTCCATATCCTCCATAAGATAAACAGGCTCTGCAGGTTCCACAGGCTCCATACAGTCCATGGG
>JAKSZT010053856.1:680182-694605 GCA_026826555.1 Tolypeutes matacus | reverse complement strand
TATCCATAGTCTCCATGGGTTCCATGTGCTCCATGAGCTACAGTGGCTACACAGGCTGCACATGTTCCACAGGCCTTTGCAGGTGCCATTGGCTCTATGTGTTCTATAGACCTGAACAGGCTCCACAGGCCTCCATGGGCTTCATAGACTCCCCAGGCATGCATAGACACCATGGGCTCCATAGGGTCCCCAGGCATACACAGGTTCCACAGGCCTCCCCGGATTTCACAGCTTCCTTGGGCCCCATCAACTCCATGGGTTCCACAGGCCTCTATATTTTCAAAGATTTCACAGTCACCCTGTCCTACACGGGCCTGCTCTGTCTCCACAGGCATCCTTGGGCTCCATAGCCTCCATGGGTTCCTCGTTCTCCATGGCCTCCATAAGCTCCACCAGCACCATGGATTCCATTGGCTTCACAGGTTTCACAAGTTCCACTGGCCTGCATGGACTCCATGAGCTCCATGAGCTCCATTGGACGAACATCCTCCCTGGGCTCCACAGTCCTCTATGACACCCAGGTCTCCACCAGTTCCATTGGGTCCACAGTCTCCCCAAGTCCATTGACCTGTTCTGGCACCACAGGACTAAACAGGCTCCACAGACTCCACAGACTCTACATGATCCATGGGCTCCACACTTGTCTATGTGTTACATGCACTTCACAAGCACCACATTCTCTGTAGTTTCCTTGGGATCCATACCTCAAGAGGCCCCTTGGACCCATGGGCTTGATGAACTCCATAGGATCCAGAGGCATGTAGAGGCTCTACGGGCTCCCTGGGCCTGCACAGTCTCGAGGGGCTCCACTGACTTCAAAGGCTCCATGGGCTCCACAGCTACTCAGGACTCAATGGAATGCCTGAACTACACGGGCTTGATTGTTTCCATGGGCCCTACGTGCTCCACAGGCTCAATGGGTATTCACAGGTTCCACAGGCTCCACTGATTCCACGGGCTCCACAAGAACCCCAGGATCCCCAGTCTCCATAGGTTACATGTGCCTGCATAAGCTCCACAGGCTCCCTGGGTTGAAAATGCTCCACATGCTCAACTAGCCTGTACAGGTTCAACAGGCCTACACAGGTGCCACGGGCTCCATGGGCTTGACAAGCCTCCACATGCGCCACAACCTCCACAGCCTCCACCAACTCCAGGGAAATTCAAAGGCTCCATAATCTCCATCAGCTCCATGGGCCTGCACAGGATGCATGGTCTTCATGGGCTCCATACCTCCACAGACTTCTGGGCCCCATGGGCTCAATGAGCTCCACAGGCTACACAGGCTTCAACTGGCTTCGCAGGCGACAAGGGCTACCCAGCTACACAGGACTCCAGGGAATCCCTGATCTCCATGAGCTTCATTGTATTCTTGGGCTCCCCGTGCTCCACAGGTTCCATTGGTATGCACAGGCTGCACATTCTCCACTGACTGTGGCTTCTCAGTCTCCATGGGCTCCACAGACTCCACAGTCTCCACAGTCTACACAGGTTACCTGGGCTTGCACATGTTCCACAGGACTCCAGGCATTCCAAATTTTCCACAGATTCCCTAGGCACCTCAGGCTCCATGTACCTGCAGAGACTCCACATGCTTCCACATGCTCCCCAACTCCACAGGCTCCAGAGGCTCCATGGACACCACAGTTTACACAGTTTCCAAGGGCTTCTCCCTAACACTCAGTGAATGCAGTTGGATCTTCAGTTTAGAGAACAGTAAAGAGACTTGTTTCTTTGACTGATTTGCACGTGTTTTCACTTGAAATCAACTTCAAGACACTGGTTTAACCTAACTCTATGTGAATGCAGGAGATACTTAAAGTTTGAAAGGTAAGTAAGATACTTGTTTGTTTGACTGCTATGCACTTGCTTTCACTCACATTCAATGTCAAAACACTACTTTTCCCTAATGCTATGACAATGCAGTGGTTTCTTCCGTTTTCAATCCTAAGCAAGATACTCATTTCATTGTCACCCATGCACTTGCTTGGAGTTACAATCAACTTCAAAATCCTGGTTTTAATGTACAGTTTTGTTGATCCAGTAGGCTCTTCAATTTGTAAAGTGAAAGATAATTGTTTCCCTGCCTGCTATGCACTTGCTCTCACTCACAACGTCAAAACCCTTCTTTTACCTAATGCTTTGCCAATGCAGTGGTTCTTCACTTTTGTAAAGTAAATAAGATACTTCTTTCCTAGGCTCCTGTATTAGTCAGCCAAAGGGGTGCTAATGTGAAATACCAAAAATGTGTTGGTCTTCTAAAGGGTATTTATTTGGGGTAGAATTCCACAGATACCAGGCCTTAAAGCGTTATGTTCTTTCTCACCAAAGTTCATTGCCACGTGTTGGAGCAAGACAGCTGCTGATGTTTGCCAGGGTTCAGGCTTCTTGTGTTCCTCTCTTCCCAGGGCTGCATTTTTCTCTGGGCTTAGCTTTTCTGGTTCCTCCACAGGGTGAGCTGTAGACTATCAGATGAATGGCTCAGTTTTCTTCTTCTGAGGCCTATTCTTCAACATCAAAACTGCTTCTCAAATACTGCTTCAACTCTGTTCTTGTCTTGCCTTATATACGCAATTCCCCACCCACCAAGGGGTGTGGATCAATGCCCTACTGATGTGACCCAGTCAATGCCCTAATTATAACTCAATCACTCCCAGATTAACAGATTAGTTTACTAGCATGATCCAATAATATTTTTGGAATTCATAATTACATCAAATTCCCCAATGGTTACATTCCACCCTCTGAACTCCAAAAATGCATTACTATTCTCAAAAAAACTTAAATCAGTAGCAATTCAAGTACAAAATCATATCATAGGCATTTTAAAGAAATACACTTTGTCTTCAGGCAAAAATTACGTCTGCTGTAGACCTCTGAAACTTAAAAAACCATTTAACTGCTTCCAATACACAAATGGAAAGAAAAAGGATAAACATTTTCAACATCATAAGGAGAAATTGGAATGTTGAACATGAGTTATGGATCCTCAACTGTTCAGTAAACTTGCATGTCATCCTCCATTCGATTTCAAAGTCTGAGAGTCATTGTTAAGATGATGGTTTCTTCTCCTTGGGGCCACATGGGAAGCCACCCTTTCCAAAGGATTGCCCAATGGCCATTTTCTTGGTTCCACCCTCATCAAGCATCTGGGAGTCAACCAAGCTCCAGACCTCACCCTCGAAGAGTGTTGGGGTGATTGCCACAACTTACCCAATCTTTGGGTTAGAGTCTTAGTCCCCCTAGTACAGTGAGATGAAGACAACATTTCCCTTAACCTTTGGCATACAGGTTCAACACTCTCAGAGCAATGGGTTGACCACCTGGGCTTCTCTAATCCATGGGGGACAGGTACACCCCTCTCAGATCTATGGGGTGTTGACCTTAACCGCCCTAATCTTTGAGGAATGTTCTCCACCCTTTCTGCACCTTGGGATGACAAACCTCTCGCAGAACATTGGGTGGGGATATACACCCTCTTCAACTGCTGGGGAAAACTCACCCTCTCTGCAAAATGGAGCATAAATACTTAATCAGAACTTCAGGTAGGAACATCCACCCTCTTCAACTGCAGGGGCAAACTCACCCTCTCTGTACACATGGGTGGGGCTCCTTTCTTGACCCAAGGAGATGAATTAAGTCCAGATCTCTGCTTCCATGCTTTTCTTCTTAAAGCTGATTCTCCTTCAATCTCTCCTTTCCGTGTTCTCTTTTTTCCAAGCTGACAGAGGTTTTGTTCATACAGCTCTCTCAAAAACTTTGTTGGTTTAGTGTGCAAAAAGCACGGGTCCAAGCCATCAGACAGTAAGACTTTCCACAAGTCTTTCTGAGGTAACTGCATCTTCAATTCCAATTTAGAAGTTCCAAGTTTAGTAAATTCTTCAAATGGGGCATTTTGATCTGGGAATTTGATTTCCAGAAACTTGGAAGTTCCAAAATCAGTTTTTGTTTTCTTTATGTCCAAAAGTTGAGTCCTTATTGTATTTCACTCATCTAGTATTTTGCTATAAGCTACAAGGAGAAGCCAAGACACATTCTCTGAGTTTGCGTTGGAAAGTTCTTCAGCTAAATGCACCGGTTCGCTATTTTCAAATTCTCTCTTCCACATAACACCAGGTGTTAATCTTGATAAGTTCTCTGCAACTTTAAAACATGGATTGTCTTTCCTCCAGTTTCCAATAATAGTTTCATCATTTACTTCTTTTTTTTTTTTTTTTTAAGATTTTATTTATTTATTCATTTATCCCCCCCTTGCTGCTCGTGCTCGCTGGGTCAGCCAACCACGCCCTGCGGGCGGGCCCGCCTTCACCAGGAGGCCTCGGGAACCGAACCCGGGGCCTCCCATATGGCAAACGGGAGCCCCACTGATTGGGCCACAGCCGCTTCCCTCATCATTTACTTCTAAGGCATCATAGAAAGTCTCTTTAGCGTCCATATCACTATCAACATTCTCTTCAAAGTGATCTAAGCCTTTTCCATCAAGCATTTTACAATTCGTCAAAAAAATACCCCTTACCCATTTATGAAACGGTTCCAACATTTTGGTATTTACAAAAGCTCTACCCAATCCTGGTAGCAAATTCTGTATTAGTCAGTGAAAGCGGTGCTAATATGAAATACCAAAAATGGGTTGGTCTTTATAAAGGGTATTAATTTGGGGTAGAAGTCCACAGATATCAGGACATAAAGCGATAAGTTTCTTCTCACCCAAGTTCATTGCCACGTGTTGGAGCAAGACAGCTGCTGACATTTGCCAGGGTTCAGGCTTCTTGTGTTCGTCTCTTCCCAGGGCTGTGTTTCTCTACAGGCTTAGCTTTTCTGGTTCCTCCCCAAGGTCAGCTGTAGACTATGAAATGAATGGCTCACTTTTTTCTTCTGGGGCCTTTTCTCCAACATAAAAACTGCTTCTCAAAAACTGCTTCAACTCTGTTCTTGCCTTGCCTTTCATACTCAATTCCCCACCCACCAAGGGGTATGGATCAATGCCCTACTGACATGGTCCAGTCAATGCCCTAATCATAAATCAATCACACCCAGATTAACAGATCAGTTTGCAAGCATGATCCAATTATATTTTTTGAATTCATAATTACATCAAATTCCTCAATGGTTACAGCTCCTATGCCCTTGTTTTCACTTACAACCACTGTCAAAACACCACTTTTACCTAACGCTATGCCAATGCAGAAGTTTCTTCACTATTGAAATCTAAGTTTGATTTGAATTTCATTTGCTGCTTTGCATGGGTTTTCATTTACAATCACCTTCAAAACATTGATTTTACCTAATAATCTGTCAATGCAGGAGGTACTTCATCTGTTAATGGTAAGTAAGACACTTTTTTCTAGGCTGCTATGCACTTGATTTCATTCAGAATGTCAAAATCCTGCTTATACCTAATTATCTGCCAAAGCAGAGATTCTTCACTTTGGTATATAAGATTCTTCTTTCTTTGGCTGCTATGCAATTTTTTACACTTACATCCACTGTCAAAATTCAGTTTTTCTATGTCAATGGTGCAGTTTCTTCACTTTTGAAATCTAAGTGACTTTCTCATTTCTTTTGCTGCTAAGCACGTGTTTTCTCTTACAATCAACTTCAAAGCCCTGCCTTTCCCTAATGCTCGGTGAATGCATTCCGTTCTTCAGTTTAGAGAACCAGTATAGAAACTTGTTTCATTGGCTGCTTGCACCTGTTTTCACTTACAATCAACTTCAAGTCACTGGCTTCTAACTCTCTGTGAAGGCAGGAGGTACTTCAAGATTGAAATGTAAGTAAGATACTTATTTTTTGGCTGCTATGCACTTGCTTTCCCTCACAATCAATGTCAAAACACTGGTTTTACCTAATGCTATAAATATGCATTGGTTTTTTCATGTTTCAAAACTAAGCAGGATGCTCATTTCATTGGCAGCTATGCACTTGCTTGGAATTACAATCAACTCCAAATCCTGGTTTTAACCTAAAGCTCTGTGAATCCTGGAGGTTCTTCACTTTTTTATACTATGAAAGATACTTGTTTCCTTGTCTGCTATGTCTTTGTTTTCACTTACAACAAAGGTCAAAACACCGCTTTTTCTATGCGAATGCTGCAGTTCCATCACTTGTGAAATCTATGTAAGATTCTAGTTTCTTTTGCTGCTGTGCATGTGTTTTCACTTACACTCAACTTCAAAGCACTGATTTTCCCTATCATTCGGTGAATACTGTTGGTTCTTCAGCTTAGAGAACCAATAAAGAAACTTGTTTCATAGGCTCCTTTGCATGTGTTCTCACTTAGATGAACTTCAAGACACTGGTTTCACCTAACTCTCTGTGAAAGCAGGAGGTACTTCATCTTTGAAATTAAGTAAGATACTCATTTCCCTTGCTGCTATGCACCTGCTTTCACTCACAATGGCGTAATCCTGCTTTTATTGAGTGCTATGACAATGCATAGATACTTCACTTTTGTAAAGTAAATAAGACCCCTTTCCTTGGCTGTGATGCATTTCTTTATCACTTACAACCAATGTCAAAATACTGCTTTCTCTAAGCCAATGCTGCAACCTTTTCACTTTGGAAATCTAAGTAAGTTTCTAGTTTATTTAGGTGCTAAGCACATGTTTTCACTTACAATCAACTTCAAAGAACTGCATTTCCCTGATGCCCAGTGAACACAGTGGGTTCATCAGTTTAGAGAACCAATTTAAAATTCTTGTTTCATTGGCTGCTTTGCACGTGTTTTCACTTACAATCAACTTCAAGTCCCTGGTTTCACCTAAATCTCTGTGAATGCAGGAGGTATATAAAGTTTGAAAGGTAATTAAGATACATGTTTATTTGACTGCTATCCACTTGATTTCACTCACAATCAATGTCAAAGCACTTCTTTTACATAAGGCTATGATAATGCAGTGGTTTCTTCAGTTTTCAAACCTAAGCAGGATACTCATTTCATTGGTACCCATGCACTTGCTTGGAGTTACAATCGACTTCAAAATCCAAATCTAAAGCTTTTTGAAACCAGGAGTTTCTTTACCTTTGCAAATTAAGAAAGATTCTTGTTTCCTTCGCTGCTATGAAAATATTTTCATTTAAAGCCAATGTCAACACACTGCATTTGGGAAGTGGCTGTGGCTCAATCAGTAGGGCTCCTGTTTACCATATGGGAGGCCCCGGGTTCAGTTCCTGGGGCCTACTGGTGAAGGCAAGCCCGCCCGCATGGCATGGTTAGCTGACCCAGCAAGCACAAGCAGCAAGGGGGGGGATAAATGAATAAATAAACAAAATCTTAAAAAACAACAACAACAACAACAAAAAAACACTGCATTTACCTAAAGCTATGACAATGCAGTAGTTTTTTCACTTTTGAAATCTAAGTACTATTTGTGTTTCATTTGCTTCTATGCATGTGTTTTCATTACAATCACATTCAGAACACTGGTGTTACCTAACTATCTGTGAATGCAGGAGTTACTTCATCTTTAAAAGGTAAGTAAGATACTTGTTTCCCTGGCTGCCATGAAGTTGCTTTCACTCACAATGTCAAAATCCTGTTTTTACCTCATGCTCTGCTAATTTAGAGGTTCTTCACTTTTTAAAAGTAAATGAGATTCTTCTTTCCTTGGACCTTATGCCCTTGTTTTCAATTACAGCCATGTCAAAGCACTGCTTTTTCTATGCCAATCCTGCAGTTTCTTCACTCTTGAAATCTAAGTAAGATTCTAGGTTCTTTTCTGCTATGCACGTGTTTTCAGTTATAATCAACTTCAAAGCACTGCTTCTTCCTAATGCTCAGTGAATGGGGTCAGTTTTTCAGTTTACAGAAGCAATAAGGAAACTTGTTTCTTTAGCTGCTTTACATATGTTTTCACTTACCTTCAACTTCAAGACACTGGTTTCACCTAACACTGTGAAAGCAGGGGTACGTCAAGTTTGAAAGGTAAGTAAGATAGTTGTTTTTATGGCTGCTATACACTTGCTTTAACTCACAATCAGTGTCAAAACACTGATTTTATCTAATGCTATGCCAATTTAGTGATTTCTTCAATTTTCATTACAAAGCAGGATACTCATTTCATTAGCAAGTATGCACTTCTTGGATTTGCAATCAACTTCAAAATCCTGGTTTTAACGTTCAGCTCTGAAACCAGGAGGTTCTTCACATTTGTAAAGTAAGAAAGATACTTCTTTCCTTGGCTGCTTTGCCCTTATCTTCACTTACAACCTATGTCAAAACACACTTTCACCTAATGCTATGCCAATGCAGTAGTTTCTTCAATTTTGAAATCTCAGTAAGATTTGTATTTCATTTGCTGCTCTGAATGTGTTTTCCCTACAATCACCTTCAAAACACTGGTTTTACTTAACACTCTGTGAATATGGGAGGTACTTCATCTTTGAAAAGAAGTAAGATACTTGCTTCCTCGGCTGCTATGCACTTGTTTTCACTCAAAATGTCAAAACCCTGCTTTCACCTAATGCTCTGCCAATGCAGAGTCTTCATTTTTGTAAAGTAAATAAGATACTTCTTTCCTTCTGCTATGCACTTGTTTTCAATGCAACCAATGTCAAAACACTACTTTTAAAATACCAGTGATTCACTTGCTTCACGTTTGAAATCTAAGTACAATTCTAGTTTTTCTGCTACAATGCACGTGTTTTCACTTACAATAACTTCAAAACACTGCTTTTCAGAGTGCTCTGGGAATACAGTTGGTTCTTCAGTTTAGAAAACCAGTAAAGTAACTTGTTTCATTCTCTGCATTGCAAGTGTTTTCACTTACAATCAACTTCAAGACTCTGGTTTCACCTCAGTCTCTGAGAATGCAGGAGGTACTTCAGTTTGGAAAGGTAAGTAAGATACGTGTTTCTTTCGCTGCTATGCATTTGCTTTTACCCACAATCAATGTGAAAACACTGCTTTTACCTAATGGTATTCCAATGCTGTGGTTCCTCCAGTTTTAAAAACTAAGCAAGGTACTCATTTTATTGGCAGCTATGCACTTGCTTGGAGCTACAATCACCTTCAAAACCCATTTTTTAATCTAAAGCTCTGTGGATCCAGTATCTTCTTCACATTTATAAAGTAAGAAAGATACTTGTTTCCTTGCCTGCTATGCCCTTATCTTCACTTACAACCAATGTCAAAACACCACTTTTACCTAACATTATGCCAATGCAGTAGTTTCTTCACTTTTGTAATCTCAGTAAGATTTGTTTTGCTTTTGCTGCTTTGCATAGGATTTCACTTAGAATCACATTCAAAACACTGCATTTACCTAATACTCTGTGAATGCAGGAGGTACTTCATCTGTGAAAGGTAAGTAAGATACTTTTTCCCAAGCTGCTATGCACTTGCTTTCATTCAGAATGTCAAACTCCTGCTGATAACTAATGCTCTGCCAATGCAGAAATTCTTCACTTTGGTAAAGTAAACAGGATTCTTCTAAACTTGGCTGCTATGCACTTGTTTTCACTTACAACCAATGTCAAAATTCTGCATTTTTGAAATCAATGTTGCAGTTACTTAACTTTTGAAATCTAAGTAAGTTTCTCATATCTTTGGCTGCTAAGCACGTGTTTCCTCTTACAATCAACTTCAAAGCACTGCTTTTCCCTAATGCTTGGTGAATGCAGACTGTTCGTCAGTTTAGAGAAACAATATAGAAAACTATTTCATTGGCTGCTTTGCACCTGTTTTCACTTACAATCAACTTCAAGGCACTGGCTTCACCTAACTCTCTGAGAATGCAGGAAGCACTTCAAGATTGAAATGTAAGGAAGATTCTTGTTTGTTTGGCTTCTAGGCACTTGCTTTCAAACACAATCAATATCAAAACACTGTTTTTATATAATGCTAT
This sequence comes from Tolypeutes matacus, assembly GCA_026826555.1. Classification (NCBI taxonomy): domain Eukaryota; kingdom Metazoa; phylum Chordata; class Mammalia; order Cingulata; family Chlamyphoridae; genus Tolypeutes; species Tolypeutes matacus. The sequence goes on along the minus strand of JAKSZT010053856.1, from coordinate 684,760 downwards.
GCCAATACAGTGGTTACTTCAGTTTTCAAAACTAAGTAAGATATTCATTTCATTGGCAGCATTGCACTTCTTGGAGATTCAATCAACTTCAAAACCCTGGTTTTAACCTAATGCTCTGTGAATCCTGGAGGTCCTTCACGTTTTTAAAGTAAGAAAGATATTTGTTTCCTTGACTGTTATGCCCTTGTTTTCACTTACAAGCCCTGTAAAAACACCACTTTTACCTAATGGTATACCAATGCAGGAGTTTCTTCACTTTTGAAATGTAAGTAAAATCTGTGTTTCATTTGATGCTATGAATGTGTTGTCACTTACATTACCTTTGTGTGGGATGTGGTGGGAGGTGTGGGAGGTGGGGAACATGGGAATCCCAGTGGTTCCCATGTAATATTTTGGGTAATCTAAACACCTCTTAAAATATATGTATATATATATATAAATAACATTTTTGTAAGCAAATACACATATATGCATATGTATTTATATATTATTTTGCAAATGTTTGTATGTATTGTGAGAATTTTGATTTTTACCCATAATAAAAAAATAAATTAATTAATTAAAAAAAAACACTGCTTTTAACTAACACTGGGAATTCACGTGGTACTTCATCTTTGAAAGGTAAGTATAATCCTTAATTCCCTGGTGTTATGCTTTTGCTTTCACTCACAATGTCAAAATCCTGCTTTTTCATGATGCTCTGTCAAAGCAGAGGTTATTCACTTTGTAAAATATATAAGATAATTATTTCCTTGGCTGCTATGCACTTGTTTTCACATACAACCAATGTCTAAACACTGCTTTTTCGGTTCCAAAGCAGCTATTTCTTCAGCTTGAAATCTTAGGAAGATTTTACTTTATTTTGCTGCTATGCACATGTATTCACTAACAATCAACTTCAAAGCAATGCCTTTCCCTAATGCTTGGTGAATGCAGTTGGTCCTTCGCTTTAAAGAACCAATAAAGAAACTTGTTTCATTGGCTGCTTTGCACTTGTTTTCACTTACAATTCACTTCAAAACAATGGTTTCACCTAACTGTCTGTGAATGCAGAAGGCACTTCACGTTTGAACGTTAACTAAGATATTTGTTAGCTTGGCTGCTATGCCCTTGCTTTCATTCACAATCAATGACAAAACACACCTTTACTTAATGCTTTGCCAATGCTGTGGTTTCTTCAGTTTTCAAAACTAAACAGGATACTCAATTCATTGGCAGCTTTGCACTTGTTGGAGTTTCAATCAACTTCAAATCCCTGGTTTTAACCTAATGCACTGTGAATCCTGGACGTTCTTCACCTTTGTAAAGTAAGGAAGATACTTGTTTCCTTGGCTGTTATGTCCTTGTTTTCACTTACAAGCACTGTCAATACACCACTTTTACCTAATGGTATACCAATGCAGTAGTTTCTTCACTTTTGAAATGTAAGATTTGTTTGTCATTTCATGCTATGCATGTGTTTTCACTTACAATCACCTTCAAAACACTGGTTTTAACTAACATTCTGGGAATTCACATGGTACTTCATCTTTGAAAGGTATGTAAGATCCTTGATTCCCTACTGTTATGCTCTTGCTTTCACTCAAAATGTCAAAACCCTGCTTTTACATAATGCTCTCTCAAAACAGAGGTTCTTCGCTTTTTAAAAATATATAAGACCCTTCTTTCCTTGGCTGCTATGCACTTGTTTTCACTTATAACCAATTTCAATACACTGCTTTTGCTATGCCAATGCTGCATTTACTTCACTTTTGAAATCTAATTATGATTCTAGTTTGTTTCGCTGCTATGCACATGTTTTCACTTACAATCAACTTCGAGTCACTGCTTTTCCCTAAAGCTCAGTGAATGCAGTCAGTTCTTTAGTTTAGAAAACCAATAAAGGAACCTGTTTCATTGGCTGATTTGCACTTGTTTTCACTTACAATCAACTTCAAGACACTGGTTTCCCCTAACACTCTGTGAATGCAGGAGGTACTTCAAGTTTGAAAGGAATGTAAGATACTTGTTTGTTTGGCTGCTATGCACTTCCTTTCACTCACAATCAATATCACAACAATGGTTTTACCTAATGCTATGCCAATACAGTGGTTTTTTTCAGGTTTCAAATCTAAGCAGGATACTCATTTCTTTGGCAGTTATGCCCTTGCTTGGAGTTACAATCAAATTCACAATCCTTCTTTTAACCTAAAATTCTGTGAATCCAGGAGGTTCTTCACGTTTGTATAGTAAGAAAGATATTTGTTTCCATGGCTGCTATGCCCTTGTTATTACTTACAACCAATGTGAAAATAACACTTTAACCTAACGCTATGTCAATGTAGTACTTTCTTCACCTTTGAAATCTAAGTAAGAGTTGTGTTTCATTTGCTTTTATGCAACTGTTTTCACTTACAATCACCTTCAAACCACTGGTTTTAACTAACACTCTGTGAATTCACGAGGTACTTCATCTTTGAAAGGTAAGTAAAATACTTGTTTCCCTAGCTGCTATGCAATTGCTTTCACTCACAATGTCAAAACCTGGCTTTTATCTTATGCTCTGTCAATGCAGGCGTTCTTCACTTTTCTAAAATGAAAAAGATATTTCTTTCCTTGGCTGGTATGCACTTGTTTTCACATACAACCAATGTCAAAGCACTGCTTTATCAATTCCAATGGAGCAGTTACTTCACTTTGACATCTAAGGAAGGTTCTAGCTTCTTTTGCTTCTATGCACATGTTTTCACTTACAATGAACTTCAAAGCACTATTTTTCCCTAAAGCTCAGTGAATGCAGTCAGTTCTTTAGTTTAGTGAACCAATAAAGAAACTTGTTTCATTGAGTTCTTTGCACGTGCTTTCTCTTTCAACCAATATCAAAACACTCCTTTTTGTATGCCACTGCTGTAATTTCTTCTATTTTGAAAATAGGTAATATTTTAGTTTATTTTGCTATTATGCATGTGGTGTTATTTACAATCAACTTCAAAGCAATGCCTTTCCCTAATGCTCAGTGAATGCAGTTCGTTCTTCACTTTAGAGAACCAATAAAGGAACTTGTTTCATTGGCTCCTTTGCTCATGTTTTCTCTTACAATCAACTTCAAAACACTGGTTTCCCCTAATGCTCTTTGAAAGCAGAAGGAACTTCAAGTTTGAAATTTAAGTAAGGTACCTGTTAGTTTGGCTGCTATACACTTACTTTCACTCACAATGAATGTCAAGACACTTATTTTACCTAATGCTATGCCAATGCTGTGGTTTCTCCAGTTTTCAAATCTATGAAGGATACTCATTTCATTGGCAGCTCTTGTACTTGTTTGGAGTTACAATGAACTTCAAAATCCTCCCTTGAACCTAAAGCTCTATGAATCCAAACGGTTTCTTCACGTTTCTAAAGAAAGAAAGACACTTATTTCCTTTACTGCTATGCTCCTGTTTTCACTTACAACTGTTTCAAACATGGGTATTACCTAATGCTATGCCAATGCAGTAGTTTCTTCACTTTTGAAATCTAAGTAAGATTTGTGTTCCATTTGCTACTGTGCATGTCTTTTCACTTACGATCACATTCAAAACCCTGGTTTTACCTAACACTCTGAATGCAGGTGGTACTTCAAGTTTGAAAAGTACGTAAGATACTTGTTTCCTGGCTGCTATGCACTTGCTTTCACTCAATATGCCAAACCCCTGCTTTTATCTAATGCTCTGCCCATGTAGAGGTTTTTCACTTTTGTAAAGTAAATAAAACACTTCTTTCCTTTGCTGCTATGCCCTTATTTTCACTTACAATCAATGTCATAATCCCACTTTTCCCTAACACTATACCAATATAGTGTTATAGATTTCAATTTATAAATCTAATTAATCTTTGTTATTCATTTGCTGCTATGCATGTGTTTTTACTATCAATCACCTCGAAAACAGTGGTTTACTTAACTATCTGTGAATGCAGGAGATACTTCAACTTTGAAAGGTAAGTAAGATACTTGTTTCCCTGCCTGCTATGCACTTGCTTTCACTCACATTGTCAAACCCTGCTTTTACCTACTGCTCTGCCATTGAAGAGGTTCTTCACTTTTTTAAGGAAATAAGAGACTTCTTTCCTTGGTTCTTTTGCCCTTGTTTTCACTTACAACCAATGTCAAAGCACTGCTTTTCCTATGCCAATGCTGCAGCTTCTCCACTTTTGAAATCTAAGTAAGATTCTTGTTTCTTTTGCTGCTATGCACGTAATTTCACTTATCAACTTTAAAGCACGGCTTCTTCCTAATGCTTGGTTAATGGAGTCAGTTCTTCAGTTTAGAGAACCAATAAGGAAACTTGTTTCATTGGCTGCTCTGCACATGTTTTCACTTACATTCAACTTCCGTATACTGGTTTCACCTAACTCTGTGAAAACAGTGAGTATGTCAATTTTGAAAGGTAAGTAAGACACTTGTTTGTTTTTCTGCTATACACATGTTTTCACTCCCAATCAATGTCAAAACCCTGCTTTTACCTCATGTTATGCCAATTCAGTGGTTTCTCTAGTTTTCAAAACTAAGCAAAATACTTGTTTTATTGGCTACTATGCACTTGCTTGGAGTTAGTCACT
>JAKSZT010053856.1:642119-655544 GCA_026826555.1 Tolypeutes matacus | reverse complement strand
TTGGCATATCATCTGATAAAAGCTTAGTTTTTACATTGATAGTGAGTGAAAACACGTGAATAGCCACCAAACAAACAATATTTTACTTACATATCAAGTTGAAGTATCACCTGCATTCACAGCGTGTTATATAAAACCAGTGTTTTGGAGATAATTTAAATGAAAACAAAGGCATATCAGTAAATAAAACACAAATCTTATTTAGATTTGTAATGTTAAAAAACCACAATATTGGCGTAGCATAAAATAAAAGCAGTGTTTTTACCTTGTGAGCAAAAACAAGTGCATAGCATCCAAACAAGCAAATATCTTACTTACCTTTCAAACTTCAAGCACCACCTACAGTCACAGAGAGTTAGTTGAAAGCAGTTTCTTGAAGTTGATTGTAAGTGAAAACAAATGCAAGCAGCCAATGAAACAAGTTTCTTTATTGGTTTTCTAAACCAAAGACTAACTGCCTTACTCAGTGTTAGGAAAACTCATAGTTTTGAAGTTGATTGTGAGTGAAAAAACGTGCATAGCAGCAAAATAAAGAAGAATCTAACATATTTCCAAAGTGAAGGAATTGCAGCATTGGCATACTAAAAGCAGGGTTTTGACATTGTGAGTTAAAGCAAGTGTATAGCAGCCAAACATACAAGTATTTTACTTAACATTCAAACTTGAATTACCTCCTGCTTTCAGAGAGTATTAGGTAAAACCAGTGTTTTGAAGATGACTTTAAGTGAAACACAAGCATAGCATCAAACCAAACAGAAATCTTACTTAGATTAGAAAAGTGAAGGGAAGCGGCTGTGGCTCAATCAGTAGGGCTCCCGTTTACCACATGGGAGGCCCCGGGTTCAGTTCCCGGGGCCTCCTGGTGAAGGCAAGCCTGCCCGCACGGCGTGGTTAGCTGACCCAGCGAGCACAAGCATCAAGGGGGGGACAAATGTATAAATAAATAAAATCTTAAAAAAAAAAAAAAAAGAAAATAAATTTATAAAAAAAAAAAAAAAAAAAAAAAAAAAAAAAAAAAAAAAAAAAAAAAAGAAAAGTGAAGAAAGTACTGCATTGGCATAGCCTTAAGTAAAAACAGAGTTTTTTACATTGATTGTGAGTGAAAGCCAGTTCATAGCAGACAAACAATTATGTTACTTACATTTCAAAGTTGAAGTACCTTCTGCATTCACAGCATGTTATGTAAAATCAATGTTTTGAAGAAAATCGTAAGTCAAAACACAAGCATAGTAGCACATAAAAGACAAAACTTATTTAGATTTGAAAGTGAAGAAACTACTGCATTGGCATAGCATTCGGTAAAAGCAGCTGTTTTACAGTGATAGTGAGTGAAAACAACTGAAGTGCAGTCCAACAAACAAGTATGTTTCTTTCCAATGAAAGTTGAAGTACCTCATGCATTCACAGAGTGTTCAGTAAAACCAGTGTTTTGAAGATGATTGTAAGTGAAAACACATGCATAGCAGCAAATGAAACACAAATCTTTACAGATTTGAAAAGTGAAGAAACTACTGCATTGATGTACAATTAGGTAAAAAGTGTGTTTTGATATTGTGATTAAAACCAAGTGCATAGCAGCCAAACAAGCATCTCACTTAACTTTACTACTTGAAGTACCTCTTGCTTTCACAGAGATTTAGGTGAAACCAGTGTCCAGAAGTTGATTTAAGTGAAAACAAGTGCAAAGCAGTCAATGAAACACGTTTCTTTATTGGATTTATCAACTGAAGAATTGAGTGCATTCACCCAGCATTAGGGAAAAGCAATGTTTTGAAGTTGATTTTATGTGTAAACACGTGCATAGCAGCAAAAGAAAGAAAATTATTTAGATTTCAAAAGTGAAGAAAGTACAGCATTGTCATAGTAAAAGCAGGGTTTTGATATTGTGCTTCAAAGCAAGTGCATAGCAGCCAAAAAACAAACAAACAAACAAAAAAAAACAAGTATCTTACTTACATTTCAAGATTGAAGTAACTTCTAGATTCACAGTGTTAGAGAAAACCAGTGTTTCAATGATAATTTTTGTGGAGAATGTTAAGTGCATGTAGCTCATTGATACCTAAGAAGCCCACACTGCCTGTTGAGCCTGTGGAGACTGTGGTGCCCATTGAAGCCTGTGAGCCATAGATCCTGTGGATTCTGTGGAGCCAATTGAGATGGTGTAGCCCATTGAGTCATAAAGGACTGTAGATCTCCTGGAATCTGTGAAGACCAAGGAGCCCATGGAGCCCAGGGATAATGTGTAGGCTAGTGGAACTCGTGTAACCTGTGAATCCCATGGAGTCCGTGGAGCTGGTGGAGTTTGTGGAAGCCATGGAGATCAGAGAGCCCATGGAGATATTGTTGCCCAAGGAGGACTGTGGAAACTGTACAGTCCCATGAAGTTCAGGGAGACTATGAAGTCTGGTGATCATAGAGCCCTGCAAAACCCATGGAGCTGATGGAGCCCATGGAGGCTGTGAAACCCACGGAGGCCTGTGAAGCCTGTGCAGGCTTCAGGATCCTGAGGAGCTCATGGTACCTCTGCAGTCCTGGGGAGCCTGTGGAGCTCAGGAAGGCCTGCTGAGCCTGTAGAATCCTGTAGACCCCATGGAGTCTAAGGCAACTGTGCAGGCCTGCAGAACATGTGGATTCTGTAGATTCACTGGAGCTCATGGAGCCCATGGACCCAATGGAGCCTGGGGTGCCTGTATAGGCTGTACATCTCATGGAGGCAATGGAGACTCTGCAAGCTCATGGCACTGGGAGAGGCTTTTGAGGCCATGGAAGAATTTGGATGCCATGGAGATCATGGAGTTTCTGTAGGCCCATGAATACTGTGGAGGCTCTAGAGTATGAAGAAGTTGAGGATGATGTGGAGGCCTTTGAGCTCTGTGGCACCCATTTTGGACCATGGAGCCTGAGAGGCCTGTGCAGGCTCATCGAGCATGTGGAGAATGGGGAGACACAGGAGATTGTGAAGCCACATGGATGTCTTGGAGGCCTTGGACGTCATAGAGATTATGGAGCATGCATTGTCCCTGGAGGCCTGGGGAGTCTCTGCAGGCTTTTTGAGCCTGTTGAGCCTTGAAAGCCCTTGGCGACCATACAGCCTGTGCATACCCATGGAACCTGTGAAGTGAATAGAACCTTGGAGTCAGAGAAGCCTGAGGAGCCTGTGTATAACCTTGGAGCCTGTGGGGCACATGTAGCCTCTGGAGCCCATGGAGAGTGTGGAGCCTGTAGAGGCCTACAGACCCCATGGGGTTTATGTCAACTGTACAGGCCTGTGGACCATATGGAGCCTGTGGAGCCACAGGAACTGATGGAGCCCATGGAACCCATGGAGCCTGTGGCACCTGCAGGTGCTGTATATCTCATGGAGGCAATGGAAATTGTGCAGTCACATGGTGTTGGCAGTGCCTGTTGAGGTCATGGAGGAATATGGATACCGTGGAGACCCTGGAGGTTATATAGGCCCATGAAGCCTGTGGATGCTGTAGAGTCTGAAGAAGCTGAGGATCATGTGGATGCCTGTGGAGTTGGTGGAGCCAATCTTTGACCAGGGAGGCTGTGAGAGCTGAAATGGCTCATGGAGCCTTAGGAAACTTGGGAGTTTCTGGAAACTGTGACGCCACATGGATGCCATTGAAGCCTTGGTGGTCATGGAGCCCATGGAGCATACTTTGAACTTATAGTCATGTGGAGCCTTTGCAAGCCCATGGAGCCTCTTGAGTATGAAACACTTGGAGGTCATGCAGCCTGTGTAGGCTCATGGTGCTGGCAGAACATGTTGAGGACATGGAGGAATGTGGAGCCCATGGAGCCCATGGAATTTATGTAGGCCCATGACGCTGGTTGAAGCTGAAGTGTGTGAAGAAGCTGAGGATCATGTGGATGCCTGTGGAGAGGGTGTAGCCCATTTTGGGGCACGGAGGCTCTGAGACCTGTGCAGGTTTATGGACCCTGAGGAAACTGGGGACTTCTGGAAACTGAAGCCCCATTCAGGTCATGGAGGCCTTGGAAGTCATGGAACCCATGGGCCATGCATTGTCCTGGAGTCCTGTGGAGCCTCTAAACGCCCATGAAATCTGTTGATCCTTTGAAGTCATTGGAGTCCACAAAGCCTCTGTGGGTCCATGGAGCCTGTTGAGCACATTGAGCCTGTGGAGTCTGTAGAGCCTGTGCAGTAAAAGGATCCTGTGGATCCTGTGCATACCCATGGAGCCTGTGGAGCACATGAAGTGTGTAGAGATTGTAGGGCCTGTGGAGTTAATGGAGCCTGTGGAGCCTGTGCAATCCCATGGAGTCAGTGGAGCACGTAGGACCCATGGAGTCTGTGGAGACTGTAGAGTCTTTGGAGCCTTTGCATATCCATGGAGCCTGTAGAGCATGTTGAGACCATGGAGCCCGTCAGCCCATGGAGACTGTAGAGACCTGTGGAGCCTGTAAAGTCCTGTGGAGGTGTTGAGGCCATGGAGACCATGAAGTCTGTCAAGACATGGAGTTCACAAAGCCCAAAGAGTCCTTGCAGCCTGTGCAGGCCCAGGGATTTTGTGTAGCCTGTACAGGCCTGTGGATTGTGTTGAGCTCGTCAAGCCCATGGGGCCCATGGAGCCTGTTGAAGTATGGACTCATAGGACACTACAGAGAATGTGGAACATATTAAGGACTTGTAGCCCATTGATATCTTTGGAGTGCATGGAGTCTGTTGAGCATGTGGAGACTGAGGTACCCATTGAGGTCTGTGGAGCCTGTACAGGCTTTAGTACCTTTGGATTCTGTGGAGCCAATGGAGCTGGTGGAGCCCAGGGAGTTATAGGACTGGGGAGTCAATAGAACCTGTGTAGTCCATGTAGCTCATGGAGCTCATGGATGTTTTGTAGGCCAGTGGAACCTGTGCAACCTGTGAAGCCCATGGAGTCCATGGAGCTGGTGGAGGTTGTGGAATCTATGGAGTCCTAGGAGCACATAGAGACTATGGAGCCAAGGAGGCCTGTGGAGACTGCACTACCGTGGAGGTCAAGTTGACTGAAATTTGTGAGAATATAGAGGCCTGTGGATCCTTGAAGCTTATGGAGCCAATGGAGGCTGTGAAAACTGTGGAGGCCCATGGACCTTGTGTATTCCTGAGGACCCTATGGACACCATGGTATCTGCAGGCCTGGGCAATGCTGTGGAGCCCATGGAGGCCTGTGGATCTTGTAGAGTCCTATAGACTTCATGGGCCCTATGGCAACTGTGCAGGCCTGCAGAACATTGGAGCTCGTGGAGCTGCTGGAGCTCATGGAACCCATGGAACCCATGGAATGTTTGGAGTCTGCAGAGCCTGCATATCTCATGGATACTGTGCAGGATCATGGTGCTAGCAGTGCCTATTGAGGCCATGGAGGAATGTGGATCCCATGGAGGCCATGGAGGTTAGATAGGCCCTTGAATCTTGTGGAAGCTGTAGAGTCTGAGGAAACTGAGGATCATTTGGAGGCCTGTGGAGTCACTGGAGCCCATTTTGTGTCATGGACCTATGAGACCTGTGAAGGCTCATGGAGCCTGTGGAGACTGGGGAGCCTCTGGAGACTGTGAAGCCACATGGATGCCATGGACGCATTGGAGGTCATGAAGCCAATGCAGCATTCATTGCTACTGGAATCCTGTGGGGCCTGTGCAGGCTCATGCAGCATATGGAGCATTTGAAGCCTTTTAATATAATGCAGCATGTGCAGGCCCATGGAGCCTGTGGTGCACATGGAACCTGTGGAGACTGTAGAGGCTGTGGATTAAATGTAGTTTGTGGAGATTGTGCATACCTGTGGAGTCTGTGGAGCACGTTGGACCTATGGAACTTGTGGAGTCCGTGGAGTCTTTGGAGCTTGTGGAGAACATTGAGATCATGGAGCCTGTGGAGCCCATCGAGATTGTAGAGGCCTATGGAGCCTGTGAAGTCCTATGGAGTTCTTGAGGCCATGGAGACCATGAAGTCTGTCAAGAACATGTTGTTCACAAACCCTGAGGATTCCTTGAAGCCTGTGCAGGCCCAGGGATCTTGTGTAGCCTATACAGGCCTGTGGATCCTGTATATCTCATCCAGCCCATGGGCTCATGGAACCTGTTGAGGTATGGACTCCAAGGACACGACAGAAAATGGGGAACATATTAAGGACATGTAGCCCTTTGACATCTGTGGAGCCCATGGAGCCTGTTGAGCCTGTGGAGACTGTGGTGCACATTGAGGCCTGTGGACCCTGTACAGGCCATAGATCCTGTGGATTCTGTGGAGCCAATGGAGATTGTGGAGGCCATGGGGTTGTAAAGGAGTGTAGAGCCCCTGGAATCTGTGGAGACCAGGGAGACAATGGGGCCCATGGATACTGTGTAGTCCAATGGAACCTTTGCAACCTGTGAAACCCATGGAGTCCGTGGAGCTGGTGGAGTTTGTAGAAGCCATGGAGCCCGGGGAGCCCATGGAGATTCTGGAGACCAAGGAGGACTGTGGAGTCTGTGGAGACCCATGAAGTTCAGGAAGACTGTGAATTTTGTGAGTATATAGAGCACTGCAGAACCCATGGAGCTGATGGAGCCCATTGAGGGTGTGAAACCTATGGAGGACTGTGGAGACTGTGCAGGCCTCAGGACCCTTTGGAACCCATGGTACCTCTGCAGACCTGGGGAGCCTTTGGAGCCCAGGTGGGCCTGTGGAGCCTTTAGAGGCTTATAGACCCCTTGGAGCCTAAGGCAGCTGTGCAATCCTGCACAACATGTGGAGTCTGTGGAGCCAGTGGAGCTCATGGAGCCCATGGAACCAATGGAGCCTCTTCAGCCAGCAGAGACATTAATCTCCTGGAGGTCATGGAGCCTGTGCAGGCTCATGGTGCTGGCCAGGCCTATTGAGGCCATGGAGGAATGTGGATCCCTTCAAGCACATGGAGGTTATGTAGGCCCATGAAGCCTGTGGAGGTTGTAAAGTCTGAGGAAGCTGAGGATCATGTGGAGGGCTGTTGAGTCTGAGGAGCACATTTTGGGCCATGGAGACTGTGAGGCTTGTGCTGGCTCATGGAGCTTGTGGAGACAGGAGAGCCTACAGAGCCTCTGAAGCCACATGGATGCCATGGAGGCCTTGGAGGTCATGGAGCCCATGCAGCATGCATTGCCCCTGGAGGCCTGTGGAGACTCTGCAAGCCCATGCAGCCTGTTGAGTCTTTGAAGCAGTAGGACACCATGCAGCCTGTGCAGGCCCATGGAACCTGTGTAGCCTGTAGAGGCCTATAATCCCCTTGGAGCCTATGGCAACGGTACCGACCTGTGGGACATGTGGAGCCTATGAAACCTGTTATGCCTGTGCATACCCATGGAGTCTGTGGAGCACATGGAGGCCATGGAGCCTGTGGAGTCCCTGAAGCTCATGGAGCCCATGGAACACATGGATCTTGTGGAGGCTACAAAGCCTGTATATCTGTAGGGCCCCTGGAGACTGTGGTGCCTGTAGAGACTTTAGAAGCTGTGGATATTTTGGAGCCTGTGCATTCCCATGAAGCCTGTGGAGCACATGGATCACAGGGAGAATGTGGAATCCGTGAAGCCTGTGGAGTCTGTGCAATCCCATGGAGCCTGTGCAGCAAGTGGAGCCCAGGGAGAATATGGAGTCCATGGAGCCTGTGCCACCTGTGCATAGCCATGGGGCCTGTGGAGCATGAGGAGGCCATCAATGCTGTGGAGCCCGTTTAGCCTGTGGAGCCTGTGCAAACCCATGGAGCTTGTGGAGCATGTGGAGCCCATCGAGAATGTGGACTCTGTGAAGCCCATGGAACCCTGTGTAACCTATGTAGGCACCTAGAGTTAATTGACACTTGTGGAGCATGTGCTGCCTGTGGAGAACATTGATTCCATGGAAAATGTGGTGGCTTTATAGGCCAGTGGAGCCTGTGGGGCCTTTGGAGGCTGTGGAGACCCAAGAAGCTTGTGGAGCCAGTACAGGCCTGTGGATCCTGTGGAGCTCATTGATCCTATGGAACCCAAGGAAACTGTTGACGTATGGAGCCCAAGAACACTACAGAGAATGGGTAACATCTTAAGGTCATGTAGCCCATTGACATCTGGGAAGCCCAAGGAACCTGGGGAGTCTGTGGAGACTGTGACATCCATTTTGTACTGTGGAACCTGTACAGGCCTTTGAGCCTGTGGATTCTGTGGAGCTGATGGAGCTGGTGGAATCCATGGAGTCATAAAGGACTGTAGAACCCATGCAGCCCGTGGAGTCCATAGAGCCCATGGAGATTGTGTATGTTGTGTAGGCCAGTGAAGCCTGTGCAACTTGTGAAGCCCATGGAGTCCCTCGAGCTGGTGGAGTTTATGGAAGCCATGTAGACTGAGGAGTCCATGGATACTATGGAGCCCAAGGTAGCCTGTGTAGTCTGTGCAGTCCCATGAAGGACAGGGAATCTGTGAAGACTGAGCATATAGAGGCCTATGGAACCCATAGAGCTGATGGAACCCATCGAGCTGATGGAACCAATGGAGGCTGTGAAACCCGTGGATGCCTGTGGAGCCAGTGCAGGCTTGAGGACCAGGTTGAGACTATGGTACCTCTGTAGGACTGGGGAGACATGAAGCCTGTAGAGTCCTGTAGAACCCATGGGGCCTAAGGCAACTGTGCAGGCCTGCAGAACATGTGGATTCTGTGGATTCACTGGAGTTCATGGAACCCATGGAACTGATGGAGCCTGGGGAACCTGCATAGGCTGTACATCTCATGGAGGCAATTGAGACTATGCAGGCTCATGATGCTGGGAGAGCCTGTTGAGGCCATGGAAGAATGTGGATGCCATGGAGACCATGGAGTTTATGTAGGCCCATGAAGCCTCTGGAGGTTGTAGAGTCTGAAGAAATTGAGGAGGATGTGGAGGCCTGTAGGGTCTGTGGTGTCCATTTTGGACCATGGAGACCGAGAGGACAACACTGGCTCATGGAGCATTTGGAGCTTGGGGAAGCCCTGGAGAGTGTGAAACCACATGGATGCCATGGAGACCTTGGGGGTTATAGAGCTTATGAAGTATGCATTGACCCCTGGAAGCCTGGGGAGCCTCTGCATGCTCATTGAACCTGTTCAGCCATGAAAGCCCTTGGAGATCATGCAACCTGTGCAGACCCATGGAACCTGTGGAGCTTGTGGAGCCTATAGAACCAGTGGGGTCAGTGGAGCCTGTGTATACCCATGCAGCCTGTGGAGCACGTGTAGCCTCCGGAACCCATGGAGGCTGTGGATACTGTAGAGGCCTATAGACCCCATGGAGCCTATGACAACTGTGCTGTCCTGTGGACCATAAGGAGCCTGTGGATCCAAGGTAAGTGAGAGAGCCCATGGAAACTATGGAGCCTGTGAAGACTGCAGAGGCTGTATATCTCATGGAGGCAAGGGAGACTGTGCAAGCACATGGTTCTGGCAGAACATGTTGTGGCTATGGAGGAATATGGATCCTGTGGTGCCCACGGAGATTATATAGGTCCATGAGGCCTGTGGAGGAGGTAGAGTCTGAAGATGCTGAGGATCATGTGGATCGTTATAGATTCAGTGGAGCCCATTTTGGGCCATGGAGCCTCTGAGGACTGTGAAGGCTCATGGAGCCAGTGGACACTGGTGAGCCTCTGGTCACTGAAGCCACATGAATGCCATGGACGCCTTGGAGGTCAAGGAGCCCATAGAGCATTCACTGCTACTGGAGATCTGTGGAGCCTCTGCAGGCCCATGAAGCCTATTGAGCATTTGAAGCCCTTCAAGACCATGCAAACTGTGCAGGCTCATGGAGCCTGTGGGGCACATTGAACCTGTGGAGCCTGTAGAGGCTGTGGAGTCAATGGAGCCTATGGAGCCTGTGGGGCACATAGAACCAATGGATTCTGTGGAATCCATGGAGACTTTGGAGCCTGTGCGTACCTATTGAGCCTGAGGAGCACATTGAGCCCATGGAGCCCATGAAGACTGTAGAGGCTTGTGGAGCCTATGAATTCCTGTGTACGTGTTGATGCCATGGAGACTATGAAGTCTGTCAAGACCATGGATTTCACAAAGCCTGAGGAGTCCTTGAAGCCTGTGGAGCCACCTGGAGATTGTGTAGCCTGTACATGCCTGAGGATCCTGTGGAGCTCGTCAAGCCCATGAGGCCCATGGAACCTGTTGAGGTATGGACTCCAAGGACACTACAGTGAATGGGGAACCTGTTAAGGACATGTATCCCATTGACATCTGTGGAGCCCATAGATTCTGTTGATCCTGGGGAGACTGCAGTACCCATTGCGTTCTGTGGACACTTACTTTTCAAACTTGAAGTATCTCCTGCATTAACAGAGAGATAAGTGTAATAAGTGTTTTGAAGTTGATTGTAAGTGAATACATGTGCAAAGCAGCCAAAGAAACAAGTTTCTTTATTGGGAGTCTAAACTGAAGAACCAACAGTATTCACCGAGTGTTAGGGAAAAGCAGTGCTTTAAAGTTGATTGTGAGTGAAAACACGTGCATAGCAGGAAAAGAAACTAGAAATTTTCTTGGATTACAAAAGTGAAGGAACTGCAGCATTTGCATAGAAAAAGCAGTGTTTTCACATTGGCTGTAAGTGAAAACAAAAGCATAGCAGCAAAAAAGAAGTATCTTATTCACCTTACAAATGTGAAGAACTTCTGCATTCACACAGCATTAGTGTTTTGACATTGTGAGTGAAAGTAAGTGCATAGTAGCCAGGGAAACAAGTATCTCACTTACTATCAAAGATGAAGTACCACCTGCTATGCCAATGCCTTAGTTTCTTCACTTTTCAAAACTAAGTAAGATTTTTATTTTCTTTGTTGCTTTACACGTGTTTTCAGTTAAACTCAACTTCAAGACACTGATTTCATAACACTCTGTGAATGCAGGAAGAAATTCAAATTTGAAAGTTAAGTAAGATACTTGTTTGTTTGGCTGCTATGCCCTTGCTTTCACTCACAATGTCAAAACCCTGATTTTACCTATTGTTATTCCAATGCAGAAGTTCTTCAGTTTTGTGAACTACATAAGATACTTCTTTCCTTGGCTGCTATGCCTTTTTTTCACATACAACCAATATCAAAACACTGCTTTGACCATGCCAATGTTGCAGTTTCAATCCCTTGGAAATATAAGAAGGATTCTACTTTCTTATGCTTCTATGCATGTGTTTTTACTTAAAATCAACTTCAAAACACTGCTTTTTCCTAACACTGGGTGAATGCAGTCAGTGGAAAATTGTTTCATAGGCTGCTTTGCACGTATTTTCACTTACAATCAACTTCAAGACACTGCTTTCACCAATCTCTCTGTGAATGCAGTAGGTACTTCAAGTATGAAAGGTAAGTAAGATACTTGTCATTTTGGCTGCTATGCACTTGCTTTCACTCACTAAGCCAACATACTGCTTTTTCCTATTGCTATGTCAATGCAGTAGTTTCTTTACTTTATAAACATGAAGAAGATTTGTGTTTTATTTGCTGCTATGCATGTGTTTTCACTTACAATCCTTTTCAAACCACTATTTTTACCTAACATACCATGAATGCAGGAGGAACTTCAACTCTGAAATATAAGTAAGATACTTGTTTGTTTGGTTGCTATACACTTGCTTTCACTCACAAAGTCAAAACTCTGCTTTTACTATGCCAATGCTGCAATTTCTTCAGTTTGGAAAACTAAGTAAGATTCTTCTGTCTTTTACTTCTATGCACGTGTTTTCTCTTACAATGAATTTCAAAACACTGCTTTTTCCTAACGCTGGTGAATGCAGTCAGTTTTTTAGTTTAGAAAACCAATGAAGAATCTTGTTTCATTGTCTGCTTTTCACGTGTTTTCAGTTTCAATCAACTTCAAGACACTGCTTTCACCTAACTTCCTATGACTGCATGAGGTACTTCAAGTTTGAAAGGTAAGTAAGATGCTTGTTTGGCTGCTATGCACTTGCTTTTGCTCACAAGTAAAAACACTGCTTTTAGATAATGCTACACCAATGCAGCAGTTTCATCAATTTACAAATCTATATAAGATTTGTGATTTATCTGCTGCTATACATGTGTTTTCACTTACAATCATCTTCAAAACACTGGTTTTACTGAACACTCTGTGAATGCAGGAGGTACTTCAACTTTCAATGGTAAATAACATACTTGTTGGTTTGACTGCTATGCACGTGTTTTCACTCACTATCAATGTAAAACAACTGCATTTACCAAATTCTATGCCAATGCAGTAGTTTCTTCACTTTCATATGTAGGTAAGTTTTGTGTTTTATTTGCTGCCATGCTTGTGTTTTCACTTAAAATCATCTTCAAAACATTGGTTTTACCTAACACTCTGTGAATGCAGGAGGTAATTCTACTTTGAAAGTTAAGTAAGGTACTTGTTTGCTGTTATGCACTTACTTTCACTCACAATGTCAAAACCCTGCTTTTACTATGCCAATGCTGCAATTTCTTCACTTTGGAAATATAAGTAAGATTCTTCTTTCTTTTGCTGCTATGCACGTGTTTTCACTCACATTCTACTTCAAAACAATGACTTTCCCAAATGCTGGAAGAAGACAGTCAGTTCTTTGGTTTGGAAAACCAATAAAGAATCTTGTTTCATTGAGTGCTTTGCACTTGTTTTCACTTACACTCAACTTCATGACACTGCTTTCACCTAAATCTCTGTGAATGTAGGTGGTACTTCAAGTTTCAAAGGTAAGATACTTGCTTGTTGGTCGCTATGCACTTGCTTTTGCTCACAATATGAAAACACTGCTTTTAGAGTATGCTACTTCAATGTAGTAGTTTCTTCACTTTACAAATCTAAATAAGATATGTGTTTCTTTTGCTGCTATGCATGTGTTTTCACTTAACACTATCTTCATACCTGGTTTTACTTAATACTCTGTGAATGCAGGAGGTAATTCAATTTTGAAAGTTAAGTAAGATACTTGTATATTTGGCTAGTATACACTTGCTTTCATTCACAACGTCAAAACCCTGCTTTTACTAATCCAATGCTGCAGTTTCTTCCCTTTGGAAATCTCAGTAGGATTCTTCTTTCTTTTGCTTCTATGCACGTTTTTTCACTTGCAGTCAACTTCAAAAAGCTACTTTTCCCAAACGTTGGGGAAATCCAGTCAATTCTTCAGTATAGAAAACGAACAAAGAAACTCCATTTCATTGGCTGCTTTGCACGTGTTGTCACTTAAAATCAACTTCAAAACACTGGTTTCACTGAACTCTCAGTTAATGCAGCAGGTATTTCACGTTTGAAAGGTAAGTAAATTACTACTTTGTTTGGATGCTATGCAACCGATTTCATACACTATACCAACACACTGCTTTTTCCTAATGCTATGCCAAAGCAGTGGTTTCTTTACTTTACCAATATAAGTAAGATTTGTGTTTTATTTGCTGCTATGTGTGTGTTTTCACAACAAT
>JAKSZT010053856.1:615208-642019 GCA_026826555.1 Tolypeutes matacus | reverse complement strand
ATGGGTTGTTTGTCTTTTTATTTTCAAGGTGTAGGATTTCTTTATATATGCAGGATATTAGGCTCTTATCAGATATATGGTTGCCAAATATTTTCTCCCATTGGGTAGGCTGCCTTTTTATTTTATTAATAACGTCCTTTGAGGTGCAGTAGTTTTTAATTTTGAGGAGATCCCATTTATCTAATTTTTCTCTTACTGCTCATTCTTTCACTATGAAGGTCATGAAAACATTTCCTATTACAAGGTCCTGTAGGTGCTTTCCTACATTAACTTCCAAGGTCTTTATGATTTTGGCTTTCATATTTGGATCTTTGATCCATCTTGAGTTGATTTTTTATAAGGTGTGAGATAGTATTCTTCTCTTATTCTTATGGTTAGGGATATCCAGTTCTCCAAGCACCACTTGTTAAAGAAACCATTCTCTCCCAACTTAGTGGGCTTGGTATCCTTGTGGAATATCAGATGACTGTATATCAGGATCTACATCGGAACTCTCAATCAATTCCATTGGACAGTAGGTCTATCAATGTGCCAATACCATGCAGTTTCGTTCACTGTAGCTTTGTAATGTGTTTTAAAGTCTGGTAATGGGATACCTCCACCATCATTTATCTTTTTCAGTATGTCTTTGGCAATTTGGGGCCTCTTACCTTTCCAAATATATTTTGTGGTTAGTTTTTCCCGTTCCTTAAAAAATATAGTGTTGATTTTTATTGAGATTGCACTAAATCTGTAGAGTAATTTGGGTTGGATAGATGTCTTGATGATTTATAGTCTTCTGATCCATGAACAGGGAATATTTTTCCATTTATTTAAGTCTTCTTTGATTTCCTTTAACAGTGTTGTGTAGTTTTCTTTATATACATACTTTACATCTTTAGTTAAATTTATTCCTAGGTATTTCATTCTTTTAGTTAGTATTGTAAATGGAACTTTTTTTCTTGAGTTCCTCCTCCGATTGCTTGTTATTGGTATACAGAAATGCTACTGATTTTGAGCATTGATCTTATAGCCTGCAACATTACTGAACTCCTTTATAAGTTCCAGAAGCTTTGTTGTAGTCTTTTCTGGGTTTTCTATGTATAGGAGCTTGTCATCTGCAAATAAGGAAATTTTTACTTCTTCTTTTCCAATCTGGATGCCTTTTATATCCTTTTCTTGACTCAGTGCTCGAGCAAGTACCTCTAAGGCAATGTTAAATAAGAGTGGTGATAGTGGGCATCCTTGTCTTTTTCCCGATCTCAGAGGGAAGGCTTTTAGGATTTCGTCATTGAAGATGAGTTAGCTTTGGATTTTTCATATATACCCTTTATCATATTCAGAAAATTTCCTTCTATTCCTATCTGTTCCAGTGTTTTTATCAGGAAAGATTGCTGTATTTTGTTGACTGCTATTTCTGCATCTATAGAAATGATCAAGTGGTTTTTTTTCTTTCAGTTTGTTTATGTGGTGTAATACATTGGTTGAATTACTTATATTGAACCATCCTTGCATACCTGAGATGAAACCCACTTGGTCATTGTGTATAATCCTTTTGATATATTGTTGAATGCAATTGGCAATTATTTTCTTGAGGATTTTAGCATCGAGGTTCTTTAGAAAAATTGGTCTGTAATTTTCCTTTCTAGTGTTATCTTTGGTTTTGGTATTAGGGAAATTTTGGCATCATAGAATGAGTTAGGCAATATTCCTTCTATTTCTATTCTTTGGAAGAGCTTAAGTAGAATTGCCATTACCTCTTTATGGAATGTTTGGTAGAATTCATCTGTGAAGCCTTCTAGTCCTGGTATCTTCTTAGTTAGGAGATTTTTGATGACTGAATCTATCTCTTTACCATATTTGGACTGTTGAGTTCATCAATTTCTTCTTTCATCAATGTAGGATGTTTGTGAGTTTCTACTAACTTGCCCATTTCCTCTAAGTTTTCATTCTTGTTGGCATATAATTTTTCAATGTATCCTCTTGTGATGCTCTTTATTTCTGTGGGTTCAGTAGAGATATCCCTTTGCTCGATCCTTATTTTATGTGTTCGCTTTTATTTCCTTCAACACTCCTTCTGTTCCCTTTCCCTTCTCTTCTCCTTCTGGGATGCCCATAATTCATATGTTTGTGTGTTTTGTGTTGTTCATTGGAGTTGTCCATGTCTTCCTGTTTCTCAGTGTGTTTTATAAATTTTTTTGCCCTCTAGTCATCATTTATCTTGCTGCGTTTATTCAGTCGATTAGCTTCTCTTTCTCCTCTTGAGTTTTATTTAGTTGGTGGTTCTGTGTGTGTGTTAAGTTTTCTCTTTGACACTTTTTTTTTCTTATTTTCTTTGTTTGCTTCTTTCTTTGTTACCTTGAAGGAAAAAATTAGTTTCAGAGGGATTGAAAGGCGTGAGAAAGGAAGAAGGATAATAGTAATATTTATAAAAGTTAGATGTAGGGCCTAATAGGACTTAGTGAAATGAAAATTTATCTTGGTGTAGGCAGTGTACAGTAATAGGAAAAAAAGTGGAATACCTAAAATTGGCTGGGCAACCAAACCTAGGAATATATATATAATGATTTAAAAGGCTAGAATGATGAGGAGTGAGAGAAAGAGTAAAGAAAGGGCTAAAGGGAAAAAGGTAATATTAATAAAATAAGAAGAAAACAAAATAGATAGAATAGAAATTGGCGCCCTTAATTTGTGGGATAGTGAAAAACCATGGTGTCTAAGAACCCCAAAAGAAAGCAGATGGCAGAGAGATAAAGGAAGTAGAAGAGATACCTTGGGATACATCAATATGGACAGAGAATGGGAAATTACTGAATAAGAAGAACAACAAAGAAGAGGTAAGCTAGGAGCACCTAATTTTTTAAAAAATGAAGGAAAACAGAAAGGGGGGATGAAAGAGTAAAGAAAAGCAAGAGACAACAAATAAACAGAGAAAAACCAAACAACCACACCAGCATGCAGTCAAACACAGCTAGGGATGAAGTGTTCCTTCTAGGGTCCTTGCAGATCCTTTCAGCCTGCTTGTACTTTTCAATTTCCCTTCCAGGTTCTATCTGCAGGTTTTGAGGCAGATTTTCAATATTAAACTTAATTATGAACAGGAATTCATTTTTTAAAGTGACTGTCTTCTTCTTTTTTTTTTTTTTTTTTGCGATATAAGTGTCCCAAAAGATGTCCTCTGCCAGATCACCCCCTTCACTGAGTGGACGTTAAATAGGCTTGTGGAAACTAATCAAGCTCTTCCCACTACCTGGCTTCTGCAGGGGAGTTTAGCTATGATGCTTGTCAGGGCAGAGTGATAAAATTGGTTGACTACGCCCCCTCTGGGACCAAGCCTCAGTGCCAGTGGGCTGCTGGGTAAATAAAGTTTCCTTGGCAGATTTGTCTCTCCCCTCAGCCTGGCACTGTTTCAAGCTGGCTTAATTGATCCCCAATGCTATAATGGGGTCCAGGCAGTCAAATCCACAGAAGTTAAATCCATCTACACCTTCTGTCAGAGCCCTTCCTCCATCAGAGAATGCTGCTTCAAACAGGGAGCCTGTCATGGTTTCAGGATGAATGGTTCAAACCAGCCACTGTCCCTGTGGGTGGGGCTCAGCCATCTGTGTTAATCACCACAGGGAGGCCCAAAACTCAAGAATCTCCACCAATCACTCCACACCATCGATCTGCCCACTGCTATGTGACCGAAGCTTCTCACTCCGTGTGCCCAAAGCACAGACCCTGGAGTAGGTCCCCGCCCATAATTTGTCATCCCCAGAGAGCTGGTCATTGAGTATCCTCCTAAACTGATGCCTTCTTGCCTCTCTCCTGTAACATTTTCTTATAAGGCACCCCAACAATTTATATTTTTTCAGTTTCTTCACCTGATTATGATGTGGATTCAAGTTTAACAGCCACTGAACTACAGTCATCTGCTTTCTACTTAACTCCAATTTTCCTTCTTATTTTAAATCAGAAATGATCCTTTCATAATAAGATGATTTACTTTTAATCTCAAGTATTTTAAGAAGTTAGAAAATTTATTTATATATTTAAGTTGTACTCCAATATTTTTCTCAAATGTGATAGGCTGTGGGATGGATGAACTAGAGAATGCATGTATTTACAAACAGAAATGTGTACCCCAAGAATCTGTCAAAGCAGATATTTCTGAGGAAGGAGGAATGGGGGTTGAGGCTAGAGAAGGAATTTTACTGTTTGCCATTACAGACATAAATTATTTTATACTATTTGCATGGATAATTTGGTTATAATTTAAAAGAAATTATGAAAATTGTATACATTGAAATCATACAAAGTGGTTGATATGAAGATATTTATTTGTATCTGAAACATTACTGGGGGTGGCACTTCCCCTCACCCTTTTCAAATACAGTCTTCCATAAAGGAAAACTGCTTTCTCTCCCAGTCAACCTCTCATGCTGCCTGGATGGGTGGAGACCACCCACCCAAGAGTGAGCTTGGAACACTAGGAGCATGGACGTGACCGTGTGAAGGCCACACTTCTCTCTTCATGTGTCTGGTTAGAGGGCTGTAAGCACTACAGGAGAAGACAGACTTCCTGCTGCTTACACCCCAGTGAAGTCTGACCAGAGCGACTCACATCACTAACTGAGGCTGTGAGTGCTGAGCAGGGCTTTCTCCCTATCCTCCTTTGAGGATCCAGAACCTATGATGAAGGTTTTAATTGGGGTTCTTAGAGTTTGGTTCCAAAAAAGGACATACCCTCTCTGGATTGGGGAAACTGCAGTGAACACATGTTACATTACAGCTTCTTCAGTTGTTCATAAGCTTCTTCTCATCCAAACCCCCTGTTCTCTTCTGGGATTGGAGAAGTCTGCATCATTTCAACACTGTTAAAAGTCTGTTAAAAATTTAATATTTAATTAGTCTGAGAAATATCTCATATCAACACCCTCTGAGGTTTTCTGCAAACATTGCCCTCTCTCATAACCTCACTTCTATTCTTGTCAGTCCTAGGTCCCAGAAATTTCTGGGATTTCTGTACTATTAATTAGGGTCACAGGAACAATGTGGTTCATTCTGGTGATATTATTGCTCTCAACAATGCTGTAATGTGAATTTTAACATTTTCTTCCTGTCACCAACTGGTTTCATCTCGGCATTGTTCTTTCTTTAGCTGCCCCAAGATTGGAGAAGGTGAATGTAGAACTGGAAGGAGGAGACAAGTGTCTATGCCTGAGAACCAGGAGGGGAACTGTAAGAGCAGCCTCCTCAGAGGGTCAAAACTGGAGGTTTTGGAGGAAGGAGGGAAAGACAAAAGGAGCAGGAACAGGTAGACTATTCTCTGTGCCTTGACTCCTCTGTGCACCAAACCCCAGGTCCCATGCTTTTATCTCAACCTTCACACCTGAACAAAACCTTTCTGAGGCAGGTACATCATACTGGGGCATCTGTGACTTTATACTAGTCCCCAAACCTTGTGATTCCTTGTCTGACTCCTTCTATTACAGGCCTTGTTGACCAAGAGCACTTCCCCTTCCATCTTAACAGTGCTCATTCCTGCCTAGTCTGAAGACACCTACAGTTTACACATGAATTCACTGGGCAGCAGTATCACACTGCCATTTGGGAATAGGTCAGCTTTCCAACTTTATGTGCCTAGCTGTTTGTGTTTGCCAAGCACTGCCAATGCAAAATACCAGAAATAGGTTGGCTTGTATTGGAATTTATTAAGGTTAAAGCTTACAGTTCTGAGGCTGTGAAAATGTCCAAGCCAAGGACTTATAAAAAATGCTGTCTTCACAAGGGTCAGCTGCTGGACTCCTGCCAAGGCAAAATTTTGGGCATGCCTGTTTCTCTCTGCCTTCTCCTCCAAACTCACTTTCTCCAGGAGCTCAACAGTGGGCCATCAGACATAATTGCTCAAAACTTTCCCTTCGCCTCTGGCCTGGATGTCTTCAGCTTCAAGCTGCTCCATGTTTCCAGTCTCTGGCCTCTCCCTCAGCCAGTCAGAGTTTCTGTGTCTCTCCACAGCTGTAGGAGATCCTGGAGCCCTCTCCCACATGGCAGGCTAAACATGGCAGCACTCTTTCTTGGTGTGTCCCATGAATATAGGGCTTCAGCAGAATGATTGTTGTCCATCCTGGAGCCTGAAATCTAATCAGAGGTCCTTGAATAAACTAGGGGAATCTAATAAAATGACCTAATCAAAAGGTCCCTTATTTGATTCTAACCAAAATTTCCTACATACAAAAGGCTTAAACACAGAGCAATTGGGTTAGTAAGAACATACTTTTCCAGGGTCCACACAAGACTCAAATGAGGGCATTAACCGAGTGCACAGGGATCAGGAGGGGTCTCATAAATCTGGGAAAAATGGGAACTCATGAAGCAGTGGCTATACTTTGGGTGAGGCTATCATTGAGCAAAATGGGGTGCTGACCACCATTGCACTGGTTCCTAGAATGGTCCCAAGAAGATCTCAATATACTGTGCTTTCTCCACCAAATCTTAGCTCCAAAAACAGTTGTGTAACTCAGAGAGGGGTGCCGATATTCCCATTCCCAGAGCCAGCATGCAAAGATTTTGCCTGGGGGCTGGTGGGGTAGGAAACAGGCTGTAAAACTGAAAGCCCCTAATTTCTTCTCCAAAGAACTGATTGCACTTACAACAGAATGGAGAAGTTCGACCCTAAGGGTTTTCTCAAAAGCAGTGGAAATCGTGGAGGGCCTGAGATTTAATTAATCTCAATCCTTCAGGAAGAATTGAAATACATATTTTACAGATCAATAAAACTAATACCATTTGCTAGCAATAACTCACTTTAAAAGAAATGTAAAAGAATATTCTTCAGGCAGAAAGAAAATGATCTCAGAAGGTTCAAGATTCAGGATGGAATGAAGAATAATATCTGTTAATTAAATTCATATATTTAAGTGATTATTGAATGGATAAAGTAGTAATGATATCTGTGGCCTAGGTGATCAATAAAGTGCTAAAATACACCATAAAATAATATATAGCATAAGATGGGAAAAATGATATGTAGCAGTTTGATATCATTATGAATTCCAAAATTAGATATTTGATTTTGTTTGTAAACTGGTTTGTTAATCTGGGCATAATTAAGTTATGATAAGGGCATTGAATGGGCCACAGTGAGTAGAGTGTTGTTTCCCACCTCTTGGTGGTTGGGGTCTCAAACATAAAATACATGGCAAAGCACAGAGTTGGAATTGTTTTTGATGTTCAAGTACTGATGAGCAAGGAGAGAAGGCTCTGGGGAAAGAGACATGCCATTCACCTGACAGTTCACAGCTGGCCTTGTGGAGAGAGGCAAAGCTTGGAGAGCCTCATAGTCTGCAGCTGACCTTGTGGAGGAAACAGAGGAGGTGAGCCCAAAGAGAAACACAGCCCTTGGAAGAAAGGAACCCAAGAGGCCTGAACCCTGGCAAATGTTGGCAAATGTCTTGCTCCAAGACTGGCTAACACAATTTGGTGAAGGAAGAAACTTATGCTTTATGTCTTGGTAACTGTAAGCTTCTACCCCAAATAAATATCCTTTATAAAGACCAAGAGATTTCTGGTATTTTGCATGAGCACCCCTTTGGCTGACTAATACAGGATATAAAATGTTTTAAAATACATTATTTGGTAAGTCAATATCAAATAATAAGTGCTGATTTGGAAAGCAAGAAAAAGTTTTATAATTTCAGTGGTAAACTTTAAGAATATTAAGTCGTGCATCTCATCTAAATAAATAGAAGAAAAATAATTGAATGAAAATTCTCAGTCTAAAACAAAGTATTCAGGATTTCCAGGGTTGCCATTTTGGCCTTTGTACTGGGGCCTCCTTAATCATGCATCTTTGGAAGCTGCCCTTTTCTTATCCTTCAGAAGCCTGAAGGTTCCAAGGTTGATTTATGAGGTGTTGTTTTGTCCCAATCATAAATCAAGTGCTGTATCACTTCCCCATTTCCTAGTTATGAAGTCACCAAACTGGATGTGAATGTCATTTGAAGCAAGAAGATCCATGAATTATAGAACAAATAAAAATGAGATATTGTTGTGCTTCCCAAATTGGATGCTTAGATGATTGATATTGGATCGTTACTCTTTTCTAATAAATGCGTTCAATGCTATAAATTTCCCTCTAAGCACTGCTTTTGCTGCATCCCACAAACTATGAAGAAGCATAGGACATTAGAAGCAGAAAGAACCACGAAACAAAAGGCTTGTGAGTGAAGTTATATTCACTTCCACAACAGTACAATCCTAAGATGAAGGCAGAGAATGTAAGAAAGTTGAGAAAATATGTTCTCTGACTAAAAGCATTGTTTCTTCAAAATAACACTTCTATGAATTTAACTTAACTTGGAAGGAATTTGCATCAAGCTTACCTAAGCATGAGGGAATCTATGTAAGGAAAAAAGAATGAAGACAATGAGTTTTGCCAGTTTGCCCCACATGGTCCTCTACTTTAAGTGTAAAGAGTGTGTAGTTTTCTTGGAAATTCAACCTCAGGAGATACCTGAGGATCTTTTGGAGAAACGATTTGGGATTTCATGAATTTGGGAAATCTAGAGTCACATCAAGAAAGATGTAAGTGTAAAACCCTGTGTATGTAAGGAATATTGGAAAACATTCAGCCAGGCATTAAATCTCATTGAGTATGAAATATTCATACATTAGATAGTATTGTAATTAACATGGGAATGCTTCCATCTGAGACAAAACTTCATGAAATTTGAGAAAATTCAAACTAGAGAGAATCCATATGTGTGACCTGTATGTAGTCTCCAATTTATAATCATTTTTTACTCCTCATTTTAAAAGCATGGGAACAAACAAAAAAATGTAATACTTGTGGGAAAGTTTTCAACCTGACAGAAAACCTCTTTATTCTCTTTTGGAAAAGATTCTGAGAGCCAGAGAACAAAGGGTTAAGCATTTAAAAAGCATGCTTGCTGGCAGAGAAACTTTAGTAAATGTCTCCAAGGTCACTGCATACTGCAGACATCAGTGGGAGGAGGCAGAGTGGAATGAACACACCACTAAGCTGTTCTTGTCTGAATTCCCAAAAAAGATTGTCTGGGAACACAGAAACAGGCAGCACTCTCATGTACCAAGCTGAGAAACTATTTAAGAACGTCCTACTTTTGTTATGAGCTTTGTAGTATAAAAAAACAGCTTCAGCCTAAATATACTTGCCTGCATTCCACATGGAGAGAGGTCCCCTGATCCCAAACTTTCTTTGGATCATTCCCAGCACTGTCTACCTCCACGATGAATTACAACAGATGGCTCCCAATGTGGGGCACAACTTCTCTTTTCTCTGGATAAGTATTGTGGAAACAAAGACCGCTGGGTTAGACGGTCCTTGCATTCTGTTTGTGAGTCAAATAATCTTGATTATCAGGGTAACGGGTACTCAGTCGCCTCAGTTAGAGGAGTATTCCCTTGATTTGAAGACCCTCTTAAAGAATACAGAGGTATCTGTGCCGATCCTAGAGTTACTAGAAATCTTTTCTCTTGTACAGAAACATTATTATTGGCTTCAGCTGCAAGGGCAGAATATTTTAAACCTGAAACATGGAAGTTAGTAATGAAAGCTTTAAAAAGAACTTCTCCAAGGGGGAAAATAATTCCCATTCATGTATTGTCATTGTATAGTCTTATTTCTGTTGTTCTTGAACCATTACAGTCAGATAAAAATGAAGATATTAAAATGAATACTGCTATTGCTAAAACTGCAGCAGAACAAGCTAATGATGATTTAAATGAAAATATATATGAAAAAATTAATGAACAAGCAAAAAAACATAAATTCATATCTAATTTTAAAAAAGAAAAAGAAAAGGGGAGTTAATGGAACTTTTCCAGTGGTCGTTGAGCCATCTGCTTCAAAAGATGATTTATTGCCTTTTTTTAAATTTTTATTTAATTTTTATTTTTTTATTATGGGTAAAAATCAAAATTCTCACAATACATACAAACATTTGCAAAATGATATATAAATATATATGCATATATGTGTATTTGCTTACAAAAATGTTATTTCTATATATATATACATATATTTTAAGAGGTGCTTAGATTACCCAAAATATTACATGGAACCCACTGGGATTCCCATGTTGCCCACCTCACATACCTCCCACTACATCCCACACAAACATCTCCCACAAGTGTGGCCCACCACCCTCAATGAACTTACACATCCTGGAACCTTGCCACCAACCATAGACAACAGTTCACACTGTAGACCACATTCTCTCCCACTCAGTTCTGAGTGGTGTGTGGTGATTTAAAATGGCCTATATCCGTTGCCACAACAGTAATACAACTCCCAAAGAAACCCCTGTATTTCAACTGATCATCCCCTCCCTACCCCAAAAGTGTCAAGTAGCTACTGGCTCCACCTCATTGTTATAATTTCTTGCATTGCTAGAATCACCATATGTGAACAAGAGAATACCATCAAGTCCACTCTAGTCCATAGTTCTTCCCCCAATCCTGAGGGGACTGGGATGGTGATGTCCACTCCAACTCCATGGATATGGTGGGTGGGATGATCCTGCCTGCAGATGCAGGCCCTCTCCATTCCCTGGGATGGCCATTGCCCATCGTTGTCTCCTCACTAGGTGACTTGGATGAGTCCATTAAGCTGTAGGGTAGGAGTTGCAGCACCACCTAGATTTCATGCACACCTGGCACATAGGTAGGCGGGAGGCTCCAGTCTCTGGAAGTATACCTAAAAACTCCAGCATCACATATAGATTTGAATAGAAGGGACTGGTGAACCATGTGCAGGGAGGACTTATTTGAGTCTAATTCTGTCACTCTCAGGAGCACAGATTCCAAAATAGAACCCACTGATAAGGCATCAGTCTCTGGGGCTATCCCCCCTTATATAGGACCAGGGTGTCTCCGGAGCTTTCAGGAACCCCAATGACTAGGATGATAGGCACTTAGATGTTCTATGAGCTCCTACTGAGGTGTGCGTAAGAGTTACCTCTGGGATGACCTCCCGACTCTCTTTGAAGTCTCTTAGCCACTTGAACTCATTTGTCTTTACCATTTCCCCCTTTTATTCAAGGTCTTTTTCCAGTTGTGTTGCCAGTTGGCACTTGGTATTAATCCCTCGTTGCCAGGGAGGCTCATCCCCGGGAGTCATGTCCCACGTTGGGGGGAAGGTAATGCAATCATATGCTGAGTTTGGCTTAGAGAGAGGCCACATTTGAGCAACAAGGAGGCTCTCAGGTGGCAACCCTTAGGCACCCCACCACTGCAGGCTAAGTCTCATTTACAAGAGCAAAAACTCACAAGGGTAGTCATCAATAAAAAATAACACATCAGTGGGTCATCCTATTTTGACAGGCACTGTCCCTACACTCAGAGGACTATTGCTGCTCCCTTGGAGACTGTGGCAGAGCTCTCCAGGCTAGGAATTCAGATTCCCTCATTTATTGTGTGATTATCCACCCATCATGACCATGACCCATCCCCCAATCCTTTGAATTATTTTGTATATCTTTCATGTATATTCGGATGAACCAATCCCCACGAAACTCCCCCCAGACACCCCCCGCAATAATCCCTCGCAGTACCCATTGTAACTCTTCTGTGATCCAAATCCTCCATGAACATTTAGTCCATAAAATAATCAAATACACTTACTAGGAAAAAGAAACAAGTGTGATAAGTTTACATGCAAGAGACAAACATAAGGAAACTCAGGGAAAAAAAAGAGAGAAGGAAAAAATACAAATAATCAAACAAAGAACAAAACAAAATAAAATATAATTAATGGATTGGGACATTCAAAAATGGGCAAAAAAGCAAAGGAAATGCCTTTAAAATATATATATATATTCATTTTTTTTCCTTTCTCTTTTCTTTTTTCCCTTTCTTCCTTCCCTTTATCACTGTGTTATTGGATGTCTTGTGTGCCATGACACCTTCCTCCTCTCAATCCCCATTGTCTCCCAATTTTTCATTTAATTTTCAAAGAAGTTTTAGGTCACAGCAAAGTCACACACCGAGTGCCGGAGACTCCCAGATATCAATCTGCTCCTACTAAGATATCTACTGATCCATTCTTTACAACATTTGATGATCCTCTAAAAGTTTCTGTTTTTGCCCAAGCACTATCTTCTTCAATTATGAAAAGTATAGCACAGGGAAATAGAGAAGGAAATTCAGAGGCTATGCAATAATTTTTTACTTTCCCAATAACAATAACTCAAGTTACAGTACAGTACATGCTAACAATCCCCAAGAGGGTGTACACTATGAGCATGCGCTTATTCCTTTTAAATCTATCAAAAAATTAAAACAAGCATGCACTCAATATGTTGTAAATTCTCCTTATATTCAAGAATTGGTGCAAGAAATGGCACAAGCAAACAGATTAATACACTGTGATTGGGATTTGTTAGCTCAAGCTGTTCTTAATTCAGCAGAATTTTTACAATTTAAAACTTGGTGGGCTTGTGAAGCTAACATTGTAGATGATGAAATCAACAGCAAAACCCACCAGTGCCTATTACTGCTCAACAAATATTAGGAACAGGTCAATGGGCTGGGATTCCTCGCCAAACTCAATATGATAATATTTTCATTGTACAAGTGCGATTGTGATACCTAGCTGCCTGGTGATGAATCTCCACTCCTAGACAGGCTGTACAATCATTTTCAAAAATTTTTCAAGGAAATACTGAACCCTATGCTGAGTTTGTAGGAAGACTGGCAGATGTAGTCAACAAGACAGTTACTCAATCTGATCTTAAAAAATGCTTATTCTAATATTGGTTTTGATAATGCTAACAGTGATTGTAGAAAGGCTTTATATCCAATAAAGGCAAATGGAAGTACTTTACAGGATTATATAAAAATATGCCAAAACATTGTGCCTTATACCTATAACATGAACCTTCTTGCAGGTGCTCTAAAGGGAGGTAGTCCTATGATTACTAATTTAAATTGCTTTAAATGTGGGAAACCAGGTGATATGAGAAAAGATTGCCAAGCCAAAACTAGTGTAAGAGCTCAATTTAGGGGCAGTAATAAATCAATACCAACTCATGTGTGTCCAAAATGCCACAAAGGGTTACAGTGGATGAAGGAATGCCATTCTAAATATCATAAAAATGGTATTCTTATTAATAAGTTGAGAAACTTCAAGCATGCCTTGCTCAAGCCCTCAGACAAACAATATGAGCACATTTCCCAGCCTTGATCAAATCTACCCAGCCAGCAACAGAGCAGTTCACTCCAGCCTGTAACAGAACTTAAGGCAGTTACCAAAAGCAGTACAGCTGTTGATCCTCCTTCAGCTGAAACTAAGTTTATTACTCCTTCACAGGGTACGCTCAAATTTAAGAAGAGGAATTAAATGGCCTATCCCAGAAATCTGAACTTCAAGCCTAAGTGTACTCCTAAAGAGTAGTAATCCAAAATTTACATGTTAAATATCTGTATAAACTGTTAAATTAGAGCTTAACTGTATTTAGGCTGTGTGAGTTATTCTGTCTGTTGCTGATTACGAACAAAAGTGTTTCAAAGAACAAGATTTTACACTACAGGTAACACAGATTCCAGAAAAAATCTTAAAAACAGTAAAATCAAAGATGTGAAATGATGGAGAGCTTGAAGACAGCCATACCAAAGAAGTGAAAATTATGGGTCAAATTAGTAAGCATTATGTTTCTGTTAGTGTGTCATAATTCTTTTTGTATTTGCCTGTTTGTTATGTGTCAGTGTATATTTTAATACCTCTGGATGGTAATATTGAATTGATAAATTAAAATTAATATAAGAGCTCTATTCAAATGGCCAAAAATTATATAAGTGCTTATATTAATAAATAAATATGGATATTAGTTTAAAATAATAAAAATTGTACTCAAATTAAAGAATTATTCTAACAAGGTTTTAAATGTTGATGGTAAATATATGTTGCCAGAAGTTTGCTTGACAATAGTTTCCAAAATCATTGTGGTAAGTATGGAAGGTATATAGAATGTGCTATTATTATTAAAGTAAAGAAAGTAATTTTATCCTAAGATAAAATACATAGTTATTAAAACAAAGTAAAATGTGGGACAAAACCTGAAAAAATATAAAAGTGCAAAAGGCTCGTGAAAAAAGGAATTTTTGTGGTCAAAGCTAAGTGAAATTTAAGCAGTCTATTTCTAAAAAATTTACAAGCTTTAATGTCAAACAATGTAATTATACAAAGTTGAAGATTTATTCTTTCTCAAAGTTTCTCAAGTCAGTTTTTCTGTTTTAGTAAAAGTTTACAAATTTGTTCTCCAAAATAATCAGTATGCAAAAAAGAAAGTCTGTTTTATCAAGATAGTTTCTTGTACTTTAACCTTATCATTTCCATGGAAAAACAGGTCTTATCACTTTTAAAAAGAACACAATGTTTAAACCTGCTTTCTCAAAGTCAAATCCTGAAAGATAGCTTTTATTTCAAACTGTCACAAATAACTTGGTCTATTACCTTAAAAAAAGGTAAAATACTAAAAATAGTTAAGTTCATGTGATATAAGTTGAAGTGTTTAAAATTGTTTTATAATTAAAAGAAATTTTCTAATTTTATAACAATTAAAGTTATATGAATAAAAAGTTCATATGAATACTTTAAAACTGTATAAAATTCCTGAAGACATAATAAAGTTTAAATATAATAGCAAATAAAATATAATGTTAACCATAATGTTTAGTTATAACTACAAAAAGAAAGCTGTCCTTAAAGGCTGCCAGGGTAGTGCATAACAGTAAAATATAGTAAAATAAAATAACACCACTGCAGCATGCAGTGGTCCCAAATTTTGCTAGTTTGTTGCAAAAAAATTAATATCCAATTATGTCACTACCACTTTGTTTTAAAACTTGCTTAAGCTTTCTTTAATATTTTCTTAAACAAATCAAGCCAGTCAACATTTCCCTTCCGGTAAAATAGTCAACAATAAATCAAGTTTATATTCAACACTTTAAGCAACAGCCACTATTCTAATTATAATGTTAACAACAAAACCAATGCAAATATGAAAATTACATATTAATGTATTACCCCACAACCTAAATAGGAAATACTAATTTGTTTTTACCTATGCCTCAAACTTTACAAAATAAAGAAATTGAGGTCATTCTAATCATTCTACTAAGAATCTTAAATGCTTAAGAAATAAAAGTTTATTCATTGGATGTCTGTTGAATAATCTACTATAGTTATTAATTATGTATAATATACTTAAATACTTATCAAAACTTTAATACAATACATTACATACTTAAGAAATTTAATAACTTGTATATTACACATAAATGTGTTTTATTAAATGTATATGTAAATCACTTGTTTTAAGTTGTGACAGTCCTGAGTTCAAATGTATTTAAAAAAAATTCTGGCAAATATTGTTCAAGCCTAAAAGTAAAGCATCATGCAGAAACCTTTTAAAATCAAGAAACCAATGCCTTGGTAGTTAACACTTCTCACATTTCAGGAAAAATATTGGAAATTAAAATAATAAATGCATCAACAGTGTTTTGTAAAAAATTAAGAAATATAAAATGCATTTCAACGGTTGTATTCTTCCCTGGGGGAGCTGGCCACTCTCCCAGGGATTTATTAATAAATCTTAAAATGTACTGCCCAAGGAGTGTTGTGTTCCTTCCTGAGGAGGCTGGTTCCTTCCTCAGAAGTTAGCAAAATACTCACAAGTTGGTATCTATAGTATCAAATTCATTAATCCTAAACACAGTCAACCAAAACTCTGATATCAGTTACTACTTCAATACTTCCCAACTAAAAGCGAAATATTGGTAAGTATATATATATGACTGCTCTATTTATCTGTCATTTTTTAACTTTGGTCAATATTGACTTAATATTTTTTTTAAACTAAATTGTGTTCATTTACTTTTTTTTATATGCATATATGTGTATTTGCTTACAAAAATGTTATTTATATATATATATACATATATTTTAAGGGGTGCTTAGATTACCCAAAACACTACACGGAACCCACTGGGATTCCCATGCTGCCCACCTCCCACACCTCCCACCACATTCCACACAAACATCTCCTGCCTTCATTTCTTATTGACTTAATCTTTTAATTAATTCTGTTATTTCTCACCCTAATTGTCAATATAAGCATATTAAACAAAATATATATTAATGTTTATCTTATATCTATCCAGGACTCTAGCCAAAAATAAGCCAAGTATATCAGTGTATCCCCTGATTTGGTAAGCCTGTGAATGTATGTATACTTATCATAAAAAATGAACAGTTAAACCACTATTTATAAATGCTACAAAAAAAAAAAAAAAAAAACCACGGGGAAATGGTGAGGTGTAAGAACAATTATATCAAGCATTATTTACAATAAATTTTTTAAGCCAAAAGTCAGAATCATCTACACCAGCAGCAGAGCATTTCTGGCAAAAATCAGGCAAAAATACAGAAACATATATTGGACAACTAGTTTATTGAAAGCATAAAGATAATAATCAATGAGAAAAGGCAGAAATTAAGTTAGGATATAGGGTCAAGGTTTTGCTCTTATCATTATAGATAAAGGAGACCAGATTTGGGTCCTCTCCACACGTCTGAAACTTAGACATAAACAAGCCAAAGAAGGTGACACAAAAAGCAGAAAAGAGGGATGATTCTACTGTGGCTCTAACAGGATGATGGCGTTATGGAATTGGCTTCTGGTTCATATGAATCGCTTCTGGCAGTCTTCCCCTGAGAGTCAAATCCTTTGGCACTTTTTAAATCATTATTTTAAGAGAACCAAACGTTTGAATGAATTAATTATAGCTGCTGTATTAGGGCTTATAAATATTATTACAGCTGCTGCTGTGGCAGAAACTGCCCTGCATGAGACTGTCCAAACACGACAATATGTTAGAAATTGGCATAAAAATGCTAGTGAGTGGTGTGTGCTGATTTAAAATGGCCTACATCCATGTAGAGAGTGTGGTCTACAGTGTGAACTGTGGTCTATGGTTGGTGGCAAGGCTCCAGGATGTGTAAGTTCATTGAGGTTGGTGGGCCACACTGTGGGAGATGTTTGTGTGGGATGTGGTGGGAGGTGTGGGAGGTGGGCAACATGGGAATCCCAGTGGGTTCCATGTAATATTTTAGGTAATCTAAGCACCTCTTAAAATATATGTATATATATATATATAACATTTTTGTAAGCAAATACACATATATGCATATATATTTATATATCATTTTGCAAATGTTTGTATGTATTGTGAGAATTTTGATTTTTACCCATAATAAAAAAATAAATAAATAAAATAAAACAATTAAAACATAAAAAAAAAATGCTAGTGAGCTATGGCATAGTCAGGTATATATTGATAAGCAGATTAACAATCTTAATGACTTAGAGATAGCTGTTACACAAATGGGAGACCATGTATATAATCTAAATATAAACCAAGGTTTGAAGTGTGTTTAGAATGAAAGTGCTTTTTGTATCACTTCTCTCCCATACAATGATTCCCATTTTGAATGGGAAAAATTAAAAATCCTTTAATAGATCATCACACAAATTTATCTATAGAAATTAAAGATTTGTAAAAAAGAATTTTGAGCATGACTAAGTATCAACTTACCATGCTTCCAGGTAGCGAATTTTGGCAAACTGTGACAGATCAATTAAATAAAATAAACCCCTTACATTGGTGAAAATCAACCTCTGTACTTGCTAACTTTGGTGTGGTGATCATTGGTGCTCTGCTACTCTTAACTGTATTAGGAGGCATTTGCAAAGCCCTGCTGTCCTGCATTAATATGGCTGAAAAGGCCAGCCATGCCAATAACTTGATTCTGCTAAAAACCCTTAACTCTGAAGACCCCTGTCCATGGAGCTTGGTTGGTGGCCACTGATGGATAAGACCTTCAGAGGAGGGCAACCTAAGACAGGCAAAGTCTCCCTGGACAAAAAAAAAAAAAACAAAAAAGGCAGAATTGTTGGAAAAGATGCTGAGACCTAGAGCATAAAGATTTAAGCACTTAAAAAGCATGCTTGCTGGCAGAGGAACATTAGTAAATGTCTCCAAGGACACTGCATACTACACACATCAGTGGGAATTGGCAGAGTGGAATGAACAGACCACTAAGAAGTTATTATCAGAATTCCCAAGAAAGATTGTCTGGGGACACAGAAAGAAGCAGCGCTCTCGCAGACCAAACTGAGAAATTAGTGAAAAACACCCTACTTTTGTTGAGGCTAGAGAAGGAATTTGTGTGTTTGCCCTAACAGATATAAATTATTTTTATACTCTTTGCACAGATAATTCAGTTAAAATTTGAAAGAAATTAAGAAAATAGTACACAATGAAATCATACATATTGGTTCATTTGAAGATATTGATTTATATATGCAACATTACTGTTGGGGCATTCCCCTCACCCTTTGCAAATAAAATTACCCATAAAGAAAAGTGCTCACTCCCCTCGGCCCCCTCCCCAGCTGCCTAGATGGGGGACGCCTCCCTCAGCAAGACCGAGCATGCAACATGAGAAGCATCGATGTGACTGTGTGAAGGCCACACTGCTCTCAACACGAGTCCTATTAGGGGCCATTTCGCACTACAGGAGGAGATGGACTTCCTTCTGATTATTCCCCAGTGAAGACCCGATAGAGTGATTCACGTCACTAAGTGAGGCTGTGAGTGCTGAGCAGGGATTTCTCCCTGTCCTCCTTTGTGGATCCAGAACCTATGATGATGGTTTTCATTGGGGCTCTGAGAATTTGGTTCCCAAACAGGACATTACCTCTCTGCCTTGGGGGACCTTCAGGGAACACATGTTACATCACAGATTCTTCAGTTGTTCATCAGCTTCTTCCCATCTTAACCCTCCGTTCTCTTCTGGGATTGAAGAATTCTGCATCATTTTCAACACTGTTAAAAATGTGTTGAAAATATAATATTTAATTAGTCTGAAAAATTTCTGGCATCTGCACCCTTGAGGTTTTCTGGAAACATTAGACTCTCTCACAACCTCACTCCTGTTCTTGTCAGCCCTAGGTTCTAGGACTTTCTGAGATTCCCATACTATTTATTAGGGTCACTGGCCTAATGTTGCTCATTCTGTGGATGTTATTGCTGTAGCCAATGATGTAATGTGAATTTTGACATTAGCTTCCTGAAATGAGCAGGTTTCATCTTGGCATTGCTCTTTCTTTAGCTGACCCAAGGTTCGAGAAGGTGAATGTTGAACTGGAAGCAGGAGACCTGAGTTGTGCCTGTTACCCAGGAGGGGTACAGTAAGAGCAGCCTCCTCAGAGGGTCAATCCTGGAGGGCATGGGAAGGAGGGAAGGGCAAAAGGAGCAAGAGCAGGAAGTCTCCTCTCTGTGCCTTGACTCCTCTGCTGCACCAACCCCCAGGTCCCATGCTTTTATCTGCCCCTGCCCAACTGGCCCACCCCTGCATGAGGTAGGTACATCATTCTGGGATATCTGTGTCTTTATACTAGTCCCCAAACCCTGTGACTCCCCTGCCTAACTCCCTGTCTTGCAGGCCTTGCTGGCCAAGAGCCCTTCTCCCTCCATCTAACCAGTACTCATTCTCACCTAGTCTGGAGACACCCACAGTTTACAGGTTAATTCACAGGGCAGCAACATCACACTGCCATTTGGGAACAGGGCAGCTCACCATCCCTCTGTCCCTAGCTGTTTGAGTTTGCGAAGTGCTGCCAATGCAAAATGCCAGATATAGGTTGGCTCTTATTGGAGTTTATTAGGGTTAAAGCTTACAAATCTGAGGCTGTGAAATGTCCAGATCAAGGCATCATGAAAAGTGCTGTCTTAAGCAGTGTCAGCTGCTGCTGGACTCCTACCAAGGCAAAATGTTGGGCCTGCCTCTCTCTTTCTGCCTTCTCCTCCAAACACACTTTCTCCCTGAGCTCAGCAGTGGGCAATCAGACACAATTCCTCACACTTCTCCCTTCTTTTATGGCCTTGAAGTTTTCAGCTTCAAGCTGCTCCATGACACCATCCTATGGCCTCACCCTCACCCTCTCAGAGTTTCTGTGTCTCTCCACAGCTGTAGAAGATCTGGGAGCCCTCTCCCACATGACAGGGTAAACGTGGCAGCACTCTGTCTGTATGTTCCATGTATGTAGGACTTCAGCACAAGGATTGATGTCCATCCTGGTTACTGAAATCTAATCAGAGGCCCATAACTAAACTAAAACAATCTAACAAAATGTGTCCTAATTGAAAGGTCCCTTATCTGAATCTAACCAAATTTCCTACATAAAAAAGGTTTACAGACACAGCAATGTGTTAGTAAGAACATACTTTTCCGGAGTCCACACAAGACTCAAATGAAGGAATTAACCCAGGGCACAGTGATCAAGAGGGGTCTCCTAATTCTGGGAGAAATGGAAACTCATGAAGCAGTGGCTGTACTTTGGGTGTGGCCATCATTGAGAAAATGGGGTGCTGAACACTGTTGCACTGTTCCCTAGAGTGGTCCCAAGAAGAACTCAATATACTGTGCTTTCTCCACCAAATCGTTGCTCCAAAATCAGGTGTGTAACTCAGAGATGTTTACCATTATTCCCACCCCCAAACTAGATTGCACAGATTTTGCCTGGGAGGTGGGATTCGAGGAAGCAGGTGGTAAAACTGAAAGCCCCTAATTTCTTCTCCAAAGAAACGATTACATTTACAACAGAATGGACAAATTCCACCCAAAGGGTGCTTTCAAAGGCAGTGGAGATCATAGAGGGCCTGAGATTTAATTCATCTCAATCCTTCAGGAAGAACTGAAATAAATAATTTTGCAGTGAGTAAAAGCTAATAAAATTTGCTACCAGTAACTCACTTTAAAAGAAATGTAAAAGAATATTCTTCAGGCAGAAAGAAAATAATCTCATAAGGTTCAAGATTCAGGATGGATGGAAGAACAATATCTGTTAATTAAATTCATATATCTAAATGACCATTGAACGGATAAAGGATTAATGATATCCATGGCCTAGGACATCAATAAAGTGCTAAAATACACTTGTGGGAGATGTTTGTGTGGGATGTGGTGGCAGGTGTGGGAGGTGGACAACATGGGAATCCCAGTGGGTTCCGTGTAATATTTTGGGTAATCTAAGCACCTCTGAAAATATATGTATGTATGTATATATATAAAATATTTTTGTAAGCAAATACACATATATGCATATATATTTATATATCATTTTGCAAATGTTTGTATGTATTGTGAGAATTTTGATTTTTACCCACAATAAAATTAAAAAAAATACACCATAAAATAATATATAGCATAAGATGGGTAAATGGATATGTAGCAGTTTGATATCATTATGAATTCCAAAAATAGATATTGTATTATGCTTGTAAACTGGTCTGTAAATTTGGGCATGATTAAATTATGATAAGGGCGTTGACTGGGCCACAGTCAGCATGGCATTGAGCCCGGCCCACAGTGGCTGGAGTGTCTCAAACATAAAAAGATATGGCAAAGAACAGAGTTGGAGTAGTTTCTGACATTGGAGTTCTGAGGGGCAAGGACAGAAGGCCCTGGGGAAAAGAGACAAGCCATTCACCTGACAGTTCACAGATGGCCTTGTGGAGAGAGGCAAAGCTTAGGGAGCCTCATAGTCTACAGTTGACTCTGTGGAGGAAACAGAGAAGCCGAGCCCAGAGAGAAATGCAGCCCTGGGGGGGAGGAACCCAAGAAGTTTGAACCGTGGCTAATGTGCTCCAAGATGAGGTAACAGACTTTGGTGAAGGAAGAAACTTATGCTTTATGGCCTGGTAACTCTAAGCTTCTACCCCAAATAAATACCCTTTATAAAGTCCCAGAGATTTCTGGTATTTTGCATTAGCACTCCTTTGGCTGACAAATACAGGATATAAAAGGTTTTAAAATGCATTATTTGGCCAGTCAATAATAAATAAAAGTGCAGATTTGGAAAGGCAAGCAAAAGTGTTATAATTTCCCGAGTAAACTTTAAATAATATTAAATAGTACATCTCATC
The DNA here is from genome assembly GCA_026826555.1 of Tolypeutes matacus. Lineage (NCBI taxonomy): Eukaryota > Metazoa > Chordata > Mammalia > Cingulata > Chlamyphoridae > Tolypeutes > Tolypeutes matacus. Next base: position 620,026 of record JAKSZT010053856.1, on the reverse strand, counting down.
CAAATAAATAGAAGAAAAAAAAATTGAACAAAAATAATCAGTCCAAAACAAAGTATTCAGGATTTCCTGAGTTGCCATTTTGGCCTTTGTTCTGGGGGCACCTTACTCATGCATCTTTGGAAGCTGTGCCTTTCTTATCCTTCAGAAGCCTGAAATTTCCAGGGTTGATTTATATGCTGTTGTATTGTCCCCATCATAAATCAAGTGCTGTATCACTTCCCCATTTCCTAGTTATGAAGGCGCCAAACTGGATGTGAATGTCATTTGAAGCAAGAAGAGCCATGAATGATAGAACAAATAAAAAGAGAGATTGTTGCGCTTCCCAAATTGGGTGCTTAGATGATTGATATTGGATCTTTCCTCTTTTCTAATGAACGCATTCAATGCTATAAATTTCCCTCTAAGCACTGCTTCTGCTGCACCCCACAAACTATGAAGAAGCATAGGACATTAAGAAGCAGAAAAAACCATATATCAAAAGGCTTGTGAGTGAAGCTATATCCACTTCCACAACAGTACAGAGTTAAGATGAAGGCAGAGAATGCAATAAAGTTGGGAAAATATTTTCTCTGACCACAAACATTGTTTCCTCAAAATAACACTTCTATTAATGTAACTTCACTTTGAGGAAATGTTGTAATTCAATGTGGAGGTAGATGGTGCCAGGAATGATCCAAAGAAAGTTTGGGGCCAGGTGATCTCATTCCATGTGGGATGCAGGCAAGTTTATTTAGGCTGAAGCTGCTTTTCATACTACAAAGCTGATAGCAAAATTAGGGCATCCTTCACTAGTTTCTCAGATTGGTACCTGAGAGTGCTGCCTGTTTCTGTGTTCCCAGGCAATCTTTCTTGGGAATTCAAACCATAACATCTTAGTGTTGTGTTCATTCCGTTCTGCCTCCTTCCACTGATATCTGCAGCATGCAGTGTCCTTGGAGACATTTACTAATATTTCTCTGTCAGCAAGCATGCTTTTTAAATGCTTAACCCTTTATGCTCTGGTTCTCAGCATCTTTTCCAATTATTCCCGCTTTTTTGTTTTTTTTTGGCCAGGGTGACTGTGCCCATCTTAGGTTGCCCTCCTCTGATGGTCTTACCCAGCTCTGGCCACCAGCCAAGCTCCATGGACAGGGATTTGAGAGTCAAGGGTTTTAAGAGAACCAAGTGATTGGCATGGCTGCCCTTTTCAGCCCTATTAATGTGGACATCAGGGCTTTGTGAATGCCTCTTAATACATTTAATTGTAGCACAGTACCAATGATCACCACACTGAAGTTAGCATGTACAGAGTTTGATTTCCACCAATGTAAGGGGTTTATATTATTTAATTGATCTGTCACTAATTGCCAAAGTTCGCTACCTGGAAGCATAGTAAGTTGAATCTGAGACATTTTCAAAATCCTTTTTTGCAAATCTGTAATTTTTATAGATAAATTTGTGTGATGACCCATCAAATGATGATTAATTTTTTCCCATTCATAATGGGAATCAATGTATTGGAGAGGAGTGATACAAAAAGCAATTTCATTCCAATCACACTTCAAACCTTCTTTTAAACTTAGATTATATACCTGATCTCCCATTTGTGTAAAAGTCATCTCTAAATTATTAAGCCTATTATAAATTTGCCCATCAATATATGCCTGACTATGTGATAGCTCACTAGCCTTATGATGCCAATTTTTACATAATGTTGTGTTTGGGCATTCTCAAGTAGGTCATTTCCTGCCAGAGCAGGGGCTGTAATAATATTTATAAGCCCCAATACAGCAGCTATAATTAATCCAATTAAATATTTACTTCTTTTCAAACAAAGATTTAAAGTGCCAAAGGATTTGGCTCTCAGAGGAACACTGCCAGCAGCAATTCATGAAAACTGGAAGCCATATTCCACGATACCATCATCCTATAGAACCAAAGTAGAACTCTCCTGTAAAACAGATTCTGTTACAAAAGTGTAAAGGGAGCAATTGCTGTAGAAAAAACATGTTTGATTAATGTTCACAGTTCCTACTATAAAAACAATGGGATCCCATACACATACTTTAAAAAATTAAGTGGATTTTCTTTTTAAACTGGTAATATTAGTTTTACTGCCTTGTCATTCAAAAATTGGGCGAGTTCCCAAAAATAATTACCACGAATAATTTTTAGGTTTGTTAAGTTTACTGTCCTATAGTTGTGGGATAAATCTTCCCTGATGAGTCTAACTTAGTGATGTATTTATACTTATGACCTCCCCAAAATTTAAAAAATAATGATAGCTTTCATTAGTTGTTTTTGTTGAATTATTAATTTTTCAACTTATGATTATGTTTACATTAGGTTTCTGTATCCCTGTAAGGGACCAATACTTTACAATTCTATAGGAATTATTAAAGAGCACAACCTCAGATGAAACATGGCATGTATGCCATTTATCACTTTGTAGTATGATTTTGGGGCTTTATACATGGATCAATGGATCCTATGCAGTTAAGTCATTTAAGAAAAGGGAAGGTTAAATTTTCAATAAATTTCCTTTCCTCCTCAGGTTTTAGAGGAAGGTGAGGATAAATGGGCCCAGGAAAATGAAAAACTGATTAATATAAACAGGGTAGGATTTGTCCCCCCAAGTCAACAATTAGTAATATATTGTTACAATTAGTAATATATTACAATTAGTAATGTAAGCCCAAAGGTATAATTATGTGATAGTGCACTACTTACTGCTGTGGTTTTCAATGTAAGCATAGCAAGGAATCACTGGGTTAGAGTGACATTCTGCCTTTTAGAATTTGCTATCTTTTCTGCATTTTGTGTCAGCTTCTTCAGCTTGTTTATGTCTAGGTTTCAGACGTCTGGACAGGACCCAAGGCTGATCTCCTTTATCTGTAATGATAAGAACAAAACCTGGACTCTATATCCTAAATTAACTTCTGCCTTATCCAATTGATTATTATTTTTATGCTTTCATTAAACTAGTTGTCCAATATTTGTTTCTGTATTATTGCCTAGTTTTTGCCAGATATGCTCTGCTGCTGATGTATATGATTCTGACATTTGGCTTAAAAAATTTATTGTAAATAATGTTTGGTATAATTGTACTCACACCTCACCATTTCCCCCTATTTTGCTTTTGTAACATTTATAGAGATTTAAATGTTAAATTTTTATGATAAGCATTCATACATTCACAGGCTTACTAAATCAGGGGATGCACTGATATACTTGGCTTATTTTTGGCTAGAGTCCAGGATAGATACAAGATAAATGCTAATATATATTTATTTTAATAAGCTTATATTGCCAATTAGGTCAAGAAACAAATAACCTAACTAATTAAAGGATTAAGTCAATATTGAACAAAGTTACAGAATGACAGATAAATAGAGCAGTCTTATATATACTTACCAATATTTAGCTTTTAGCTGGGAAGGGTTGAATTGTTGAAGTAGCAACTGACACTAGAGTTTTGGTTGACTGTGTTTGGGATTAATGAATTTGATACTATAGATGCCAATTTTTGAGTATTTTGCTAATTACCAAGGAAGGAGCCAGCCTCCTCAGGAAGGAACACAACACTCCCTGGGCAGTACATTTTAAGGTTTATGCATCAATCCATGGGAGAGTGGCCAGGTCCCCGAGGGAGGAATAAAACACCCCTTGAAATGCACTTTATTTTTTTTAATTTGTTACAAAACATCCTTAATATGCTTACTATTTTCATTTCCAATAGTTTTCCTGAAATGTGAAAAGTGTTAACTAGCAAGGCATTGGTTTGTTGATTAACAAAATTTTCTGAATAATGCTTTACTTTTAGGCTTGAGCAATACTTGCCAGACATGATTTTTAATACATTTATTTTCAGGACTGTCAAAACTCAAGACAAGAGAATTACATATACATTGAATAAAACACATTTACATGTAATATACAAGTTATTAAATTACTTAAGTATGCAATATATTGTACTGAAATATCGATTAGTATTTAAGTATATTATACATAATTCATTACTATAGCAGATTATACAACAGACATCCAATGAATAAACTTTTATTTCTTAAGCATTTAAGATTCTTAGTAGCATGATTCAATGACCTCAATTTCTTTATTTTGTAAAGTTTGAGGCATAGGTAAAAACAAATTAGTATTTTCTACTTGGGCTGTTAGGTAATACATTAATTTGTAATTTTCCTACTTGCATTGGTTTTGTTGTTAACATTATAATTAGAATTGGGACTGTTGCTTACAGTGTTGAATATAAACTTGATTTATTGTTGGCTACTTTACAGGAAGGGGAATGTGGGCTGGCTTGTCTTCTTTAAGAAACTATTAAAGAAATGTTTAGCAAGTTTTAAATCAAAGTGATAGTGACCTAACTGGATATTAATTTTTTGCAACAAACTAGCAATATTTGGGACCACTGATGCTGCAGTGGTGTTATTTTATTTTACTATATTTTACTGTTATGCACTACACCAGCAGCCTTTAATGGGTGCTTTCTTTTTGTAGTTATAACTAAAAATTATTATTAATAGCATTATATTTTTATTTAATATTATATGGAAACAATATTAAAAATTCAGGAATTTTATACACTTTTAAAGTATTCATATGAACTTATTATCCATATAACTTTAATTGTTACAAAATTAGAGAATTTCTGTTAATTATACAACAGTTTTAAATACATCATTCAACTTATATCACATGAACATAACTATTTTTAGCATTTTACCTTTATTTAGGTAAAAGACCAACCTATATATGAGTTTGAAATAAAAGCTATCTTTCAGGATTTGACTTTGAGAAAGCAGGTTATAACATTGTGTT